>JAHDVE020004541.1:0-23379 GCA_022606495.2 Halesus radiatus
ATGTGCAGAGATGCTACAGGAGTTATTCCATTCGGGGGTCCGTTCTAAGTCTTTTATATTTAAACTTGATAGTGAATTTATCATTAGGTTTTCGTGGCCGAATAATCCGGCATAAAATAGTTTAGAAAGTGATTTAGTTAGTTGATTTATCAAAGGAATTTTGGTGTGTAGTGTTAACCCCGGTAAACGGAGGAGCATTCTATATTAGTCAAATGACCTTATTTTGCTGGGGTTAAAAGGGTTTTATGTATGTTCTTGCTGCGTTTCCCCAAATAGGTGCAGCGTATGAGAATACAGTTCTGGTAGTGGTTTTGTACAGTATTTTATTATATGTGGATAATTTACTATTACCAAGAATGGGGTAGAGAGAATTTATGACGTGATTTGAGGATTTAACTTTTTCTTCAATATTTAAATTATTAAAATGAGTTTTTAGTTTAAAACGAGACTTAATTACTTTATTGAGTTGGTTCAGGGTACGCTCTCCCCAAATATTTTGATATTTGGGGGCTGTTTCGGTATTCTACGCGTGAAAATTGTGGCTGCGCTTTTTGGAGGATTTATTTTAATATCCCACAATTAATGCAATGAAATTTTAAACGATAAGGTATGATGTCTTCAAACTAAAGTTAATTTTTTTCTGTCTGGAATGTGTAGGTAATTCTTTTTGTTTAACAGTTACCACAGACAGGAGGCCTTGAGGGAAACAATTTCCCTCAAGGCCTATGTCATATAGGAATGCTATATGGAGGAACTTTTAGACTTTTTAGAGGATAAGAAGAAGTGAACCTGGGTCTTGAAGAAACTCATGTTGAGGGAGGAAATACAGAGGCCGGCAAATTATTCCATAACCGGGCTGTTGAACACAAAAATAAGTCGTAGAAGCGACCCGTTTTCATTTGACAAATGGTCTTGAGGTACAGCAATGTCGAAGGGATTAATGACGCTAGTTTCTCAGAGCATCTTCCATGGAAACACAATATTTAAAAAAATGTAATTTACGTGTTTTACTCCAAAAACGCTTAGGAAACATTGATCCAAATTTATCAGCTACATGCTGATACAATCTGTACACTTAAGTAATCTTACTCTGAGTCTACTGCTAATTTTTAATTTTCACTTTCGACCGGTCAGTGACCGGTCAGTGAGTTCGATTTCTCGGCTGCCTGGCTAAGTCCCCAATCACGATGCAAGCAACATTTTCCGCTTAATGTGATGGTAGTAGGAGATTTTCATATATTGTCTGATTATTCATAACCTAGGAATGTTTGTCTTTCTTGAAAAGTGTGAAAAGGGGTTTGTTCCGCTTTGAAATAATTGTTAACATGAATTGAATATACCGGATGAAAATCATCATTACATGATTTTCTGTTTACCGAAAATTGACTACCACGTTATATAGAATAAAAAAATACTTAGTTGTTATCAAATAATCTGTTCCCACAGTGTGAACAAAGCTTTAACCATTTGAGATCTTGCTCATCTCGTACATATGCTCTGTGTTCACGTATTCCCGGGGTCGCCCGGTTCACACGAGATCAATAACTCGCTAACCCACCACGAATTTCACTAAATCATCGGTGGGTAATCTTTGTTAGCTTTTCTTTGATTGCTTATTATTCCTGCATAAATTACTACACTTGACTTGATTACCCGTTGTTTCGAATATTCAAATTCTATTGCTCTAATGCTGTGCAGAAGTTTAATGATTATTTGCCATGAGTTTATAAAAAAAAAAGATTCATTATGATTGGCAAAACTGTTAACTATTTATTACAATGTGTGTTTTATTATTTTTTTTTTAAAGCTACTCCTAAAATATTTGTGTTTTTTCTTCGTTAAGCCTAATGATTCGAAATTTTATGCGTGATTAAAAAAACAATGGTATCTTCATATGTACTGGTAGTATTAATATGTTAATTATCTTAGAAACATGTTAATAAATAATTATTTATATTATTTCGGTTGTTTTCAATGTGACTTTTTTTTGTTAATTTACTAATTTAACGTTATTTTCTAGATTTGTACAACTCCGAATAGGCGCCATCAAATTTAGCCAAATATTTTTATTTATAAAAAGTTCATAGATATCTTTTAAAAAGTATTACTATGATACTTTTTTCTTTGTGTTTAATTCGTAGTACTCCAATTCAATTTGAGTTTTATTTTTATTTTATAAAAACAATTATTATTAAAAAATGAAATAAAAATTATTTTGTAATCACCGCTTTATAATATATTCACATCAATTATATATTTATTAGTACATACATACCAATTACAAATTAATAAAGTGGTGAATACAAAATAACTTTTAATTCATTTATTAATAATGACGCCACAAGGTGAATACTAATCTTTTCAAGAAATTATGATTATTATTCACTTGAAAAAAAAAGGTTTATTTATTAAAAAGAGTTTTGCCTTCTAAAGATATTATGATACAATTGTGGTTAAGCTACTTACAGACGATGTATTTATATTATCTCTATATTGGTAATTATCTCGTATAATGAAAATCAAAAATTTTTGTTCATTTTTATTACTATCGCTCTCATTAATTTCTGAGTAAAAAGATGGTTATAATTTCTTCAAAACGTTGGTATTCACTTTGTGGCGTCATTAGTAATAATTTTTTTTTTTTTTTAATTCAAATTTATTTTTAATACACTTATAAATAGATGGTTATTTGTTTGGTTATTATACTGTAAAATTATTTTGTAATATTCATTAAATTTAAATAAATCTCATAATGATGGTTATCATTGGCGTAACCAAATAAATTTTGATTTGTAATGTAGGGATTTTCCTATTATAATTACATTTATACAAACTTATATTATGGTCTATAATTAATATTGGCTTGGACATATCTATAAGTATTTTATTTTTATTTTTTTATTTTTTTATTTAATGTAAATCAAATTTAATAATGTTATTATTAAGTTCTGCAAGTATTTTTAGTTGTTATTATTGTGACAGCAGTTTCGGGGTTTAAGGCCATTTTCAAACTGTGGTTAATCCACATTGCGAGGACTTATTTAAATGATTTAATTTACCCCCACTCCTTTAAAATTTGGATGGATGGGTAATGATTTATTATCGGTAAAACCGATTTAGTTAGAAAGCAATTAAAATTCTGAATTCTGTGAGGTTTTCACATTTACAATGTGTTTTTACTCGTATTTAACTGACAATATTTTGAAACAGCTGTCACAATAATAACAACTAAAAATACTTGCAGAACTTAATAATAACATTATTAAATTTGATTTACATTAAATTAAAAAAAAATTAAATGGAGTTCTACGAATTAAACACAAACACAAAATCCATAAGTCACGAACGAATTAAAATGTATTGTTCATTTTTTAAATTAGCTTCTAGATTATTAAATTGTTCATTAACTTTCAATTGCTCTAAGAGATTAAATTTACGGCCCTTATTTAAAAAGTACTCATATTTAGAAAAAAAAAACGATTAAAAATCTTTTAAAAACCTTTTTTTGACTCTAAAGCCTGGAATAAACTGCCGTACGATTTGAGATTGATTAAAGACTACAGGATTCAGAGAAAAACTCATCTGTTCATAAAGTCACATCCATAAATGGTTTAGTTGCAAACCCAATTTACATAGCGAAGATTGCCACTTACTACCCACATAAAATCATTATCAGAAAAATTTTAAAGTTTTCATAGTCCGCGACATTGTAAATAACTATAAATATTTGTAACTGTAAATATGTATTATCGAAAATCTCAAATAAAGAAAATGTTTCAAATAAATACCTACTCTTCTTTTGCCAATAACCTTCTAATAAATATAATATTGTGTACTGTGCTTGTAAAATTCTATCTCCCCGAGCTAAAACTTTATAGTATAACGTGTTTATCTGGAGTGACCTGCCATGTTTCTGTATGTGTTTGTGCATAATAGGATAAACCCTAGCAAGTACGATTTGTATATCGTCCTTGAGGTGATTTTCCACAAAAACGGCGCCATAAAAATCATCCAATTATTACTACTATTATTAAATCCACTTTTTTATTTATCTATAAATAGGGTGAAATTAGTTCTGTTTGTACGAACTGATTCCACCTGATAATTTTTGTTTCATGTTATTAATTCTCTTTGATATTGATAAACCCTCATTTTTTATCTTTATCAAGTTGTATGTCCTTGGAATTCCATCTGTAGTGAAAAAGCAAGTGTTTTGCCGAAATATCCTTCTTTCGTAAGATCCGTAATATTGCCTACCCAATGAATATTCTCGCTGATTAGCTATTTGCAAGTGTTTTATGTTCCTGCCATCACTCTCGGAAACCCTTACCGTCACAGGTCCAATAACAGCCTCCAACAGGCTACATTCAATTATGAGCTCATGTCCGTTGAGTTGGTCCATCACACATTAAACTGAGCACTGAGTCAATACTGAACCCAGCGTGGGCTCCATCAATACGGCTGTCTCGGATCGATTTGTCAGTTAGAAGACTTGCACTCAGTGTGTAATTAAGAAATAATTGTTCGAGTACCTAGTTACAATGTAGGTACAATGTAAACTGTAAATAGAAAACGCTGTGTCCGTAGTTGAAATCTTTTGAAAATGGAAAATTTTCGGGTGAGAGGTTTTTTTTTTCGTCCTTAGTTTTTGTATAACATCTTTAATAACGTACCTAATTGAAATATGTGAAATCACTTTGTGTAGTCATATTTTTTAATTCAATAACAATTTAACATTTAAAATTACTTTATTTAGAACCACTGTATTTAATATGTAAATATCTGTATTAATTATGGATAATTAATGATATATAATATAAGTATTAACATATGTTGAGAAAAATATGTATGTACGTAGTTAATTAATATAATATGTATGTAGTTAAGTTAACAAAGTGAAATCATTATGTTTTTCTTTTAACATAATAAAAAAAAAACAAAGAAAACACTGGCGGGTATTATCTATGGATCGGCATTCCTAAACATCAAACGTAAATACGAACAAATTTATAATGTCGAATGAATGTTTACTAAGATATCATAATAGTATTAAACACACACTTAAACATTGGCAGTCTGCGTGTACTTTTTGACAATAAAATGAGAGTTAATTGGCCAATGAAGTCTAAGCCGTAAATATGTTATTCTGAACAACTGTCTGAATTCCGTTTCTCCAAGCACAGATTCAATCAATCGCGTATACGATGTCTTTCAATTCTATCAGCTTCATTAGTCTGCTTCCGTTCATTATGATAAGCCAGCAATTTTGTATAACGAACCACATTATTTAAAAAAGTAGTGTATATTGACAGTTGACCGCGGCTTATCTGTCACCCAAGAGGCCGCGCTAAATTAGGCGGGTTTTTGTCGACCGGCTATCAGAAAATTTTACATCAATTGTTAACCATGCTCGCACATACCGCCTAACTCTACTTCATAACCAGTATAGTGTAGCGTAAAAATGATACGACGGCTAATGTTCTCTCATCTCAAGATCCGTGGGTGAGAATGATGGTGAAGCACAGGGAAGTGGGATGTATTGATTGATACAGTAAATAAAACCCTTGTAAAAGGAAAGAACATAAATTTAATGATTCTATAACCACGTCTATCATGGTTTAGCAAAGAAAAGAGTAAAGAGAAGGATTGATCCCAACACGAAAAGGTTCAAACAATAATTGATGGCTCTCATGGTCCGATTCCTCTCCTCAGCATCATGGAAGGCCTCTCCAGGTCCAGATGCTCACCGATCGTAGTAATCTCCAAAAAGAAGTCTAGGACGACTCTTCTGAAGCGCCATCCGCCATAGCCTCTTCCGTGGGGTCCAGACAATGGAATACGCAGATGCTACCTTATGTCCTTTTTGGTCCGCTCATCACTTCTTCCGAGATTTTCACCACAGCAGCAGGCACGCGCGGTTTGGCTTCATCGCCTCACAATCCGGCCATCGATCAATCAATAAAACAAAAAACACACCCACTTCGGGCAAACTTTGTAGACGCCCTCCGACGTCAAACAAAATAGAAAATCAAAAACATAATCTCTCCCAACAAACACACGTCGATCACGACCGCTCCAGTCAGGTTATCTCGCCCGCCATCTTGAGTTGCTCCCTTGCGTCTCCCGTCTCCCATAGACATCCTCTCACCAATCTCTTCCGTAGACAATTATCCCAATCATAGACTCGGGGTCAGTATTTACGTTACAATTCCCCGCTTCCCCGTAAAAATTTTATGCCGCGAAGTGAAGTAAAATTTGACCTAACCTTCCTCTCTACTCTTTTCAATTACAGAAAAAACTGAAACAAAGAAAACAAGTAACAACCAATATAAAACAAAAGTCAAAATTGACAAACAAAATGGTATATCTTAGTATGACAATACACAAAAAAAAAATCAAGTTGTGATACATTGGTGGTTAAGCATAACCGAAAAGCAAGGAAACACTTCATACTTATAATCCTCAAGCAACTTATAAAATAAATAAAATAAACAAGTTACATGAACCAAACACTTCCTCACTTTATGAGAGTCAATTTCTCTAGGTTAACACTTGTGAGGTTTGGAGAACTCAAGCTCCCACTTCAAAATTTTCAAAAAAATATTTTTATTATTAATAATACCCTACTTAACTAATCCTCTCTTCCTCTTAACAAAAAAATTACAATTACCATGCAGTTTCAACAGGGTTTTTTTTTTTTTTTTTTTTTATATGTATCTAAAGAATTAGACACAGTATACCAATATCCATTGGATAGTTTGCGTATTCACCTCCAAAAATTTTCCTTGTCGTATAGTTATAGAACTATTTGGTTGTCATTTAGCCATTGCTAAATAGTATAAAGATGAGGGTTTACATGTTACAATACCTATCTATTCGTGTGGTTTCAAACAAGTACATTTGTCAATATTTATATATATAAACTTGCAAAGTACAATTTCTCTCGAAATTTTACATCTTCCTATCTTTTCAAATTGGTGCTCGATTTTTTTTTTAATCAAAAATCGACACTGGTTACACAAAAATATTTGATAAATTTACGCTGGTGTTAGCAGTGTAAAAATAGTATATATTTACTAAACCTATTGGACAAATCAACTTAAAAAATACTTATCAACATATTATAAACAGTGGTATTACTAGATCTAAACTATCTACTAATCATCTTTTCCTGTTCAAGGAGGCAGAAGATGTTTACTCCAAATTGGTAAATATTTGTTTGTTGTGTGCATGCATTAGCAGTACTACACTTGATACCTAATACTAATATTATTACAAAAAAAAATCTTACTTTCTAAATGTCTATACTATATTCTTTAAGGAAAGAGATACCAACTTACTTTAGACATAATTATAAACTTAGAATATACATTAAACATTATAGTTACTAATTAACAATTAAAACTATTTTATTATCTGTGTGAAAGAAAGTAGCTCAAAATCTCCCAGACAGAATATATTAACTATCCTTTTCGAGTGTGTCGTAGTAATTTCCAAAAATTCTAATTTAACTTTTACTCCGGTGCACTCCAAAAGCATAATTTTACCTACGGCTAAACAAATTAAATACAAAGAATACCTACTATAAATATATACATATTGTCAGGTAACACACCATCAGACCGGTACCCGATTTAACTTTCATTTAGAGTATTCGGAATTATTAGAGGTAATTAACCGATATACCGTAGCGACAACAATAATATCCGATATATATGTATATATCATGAAAATTCTTAAGTTTAATTTTCGAGGTACACTATTGGTATGTACCTATGTAAAAAAATAATCAAAATTATTATAAAAACCACAAAAAAAAATCAATCCCTGTTTTTTTTTTTGTTGTTTATTTTGTTAGGGCGCCACTGATCTAAAAGATCAGAGAAACAAATAATATGTTTCTATTCTAGTCTAATGAGGATAAGTGTCAAAAAAATATCATCAATAAATTAGAATTTGTGTTTATTCTGAGCACCTGTATTGAAGGTACCAACCTCCAGTACATGTGACCACAATAACACCTTTAAAGAAACAAGTGAAGCGACATGAAGGGTTGGTAGTCCCACATGCTACCACACTGGCTTCTTACAAGAAAATTAACCTAATACTTAATCTAAACGAACTATATCCTTAACATGAAAATTACCTACTACTTTGCCTTGCATATCCGCAAGGGTATAAACTAAGTTAGAGACTTTGGTTTTAACAACATTTTGTACAAACCTCGGAGCTAATTTATGAGAAAAGAAATTGGGTCCACTGGACTGGACAAAATTTTTCCGCCACACAATATCTCCCACCTCATAATTTACCGATTTGCGACGTAAATTATAATGCTTTGCATTCTTTCTATAAGCCTGTAACAGAGCCTCTGAAACTTTTTCATATATAGGAGCCAAGTCCTCTAATTTCTTAGCAAAGTTTTCTCTCGATTCGTCTAGACTTGAGTCCGATACGCCTGTCGAGACATAATTTTTGTGAAAATTACCATTAATGACCTGTTCACGACCGTGCATCAAGAAGAAAGGCGTATAACCTGTTGCAAAATTTACCGAATTATTTAGGGCTGACTGAATATGTGGCAGAAATCTGGACCAATTACGCTGGTCAGACTCGGACAAAATAGACAGTGCTGTACCTATTGTTTGGTTATAGCGTTCGACGACATTGTTTTGAGGTGTGTAAAATGCGTTGTAAAAAGGTGGAGGCACATTATAATCAGACAGTAACTGTTTAAATTCTTTAGATATAAATTGTTTACCGTTGTCGCATACAAATGTTTGTGGAACGCCATGAACAAGAAAAATGTGCTGTTCTACATTTTTTACAATACTTTTTGTGGTAGCATTTCTAAGCGGAAAAATCCAGGTATATTTAGAGAACACATCTACGATTGACAATATATACATAAACCCAGAGTAACTACGTGGCAGTGGACCGACTAAGTCTATTGAAAGCATTTGCATGGGTCTGGTTACAATCTTAGGATTTGAAGAGATGCCCGCTGGCGCAGATGTATTGATTTTATGTGCTTTGCATGTCTTACATCGATTAACAAAATTCTTAACATCCTGGTACATTCCTGGACAATAAAAATGTAAATGCACCTTTTTGTAAGTTCGAAATACTCCCGGATGGCAAGAAAGATCCGCTTCGTGTTCTTGTTTTAATATTTCGGTTCGCTTTTCAAAAGGAACAACCAGCTTCCACGCCGTATCTTCACAAAGAGCGAAACGAGTTTTGCTATGCCTAAAGAGATCATTACCCCTAATTTGAAAATTGACAAAACGTTGGGGTGAATTTTTACAGTTTGTAAATAATGTGTTGTACCATTTATCATTTGTTAAATGAATCGTGGTAGGTATATCCGTTGATGTCACTAATGCTACCTCCATGCGCGACAGTGCGTCCGGTACCGTATTTAGTTTACCTTTTCTATGAACAACGTCGAAAGAAAATTGAGAAAGACGAGTTGACCAACGAGCTAAACGACCTGTGGGGTTTGTTAGAGAAACTAACCACTGTAGGCTCGAGTGGTCCGTAATTACAGTAAAGTGTGTTCCTTCAACATACGGTCTGAAATGAGTGACAGAGTCTAGAACCGCAAGTAGCTCGCGCTCCGTAACACCATAATTACGTTCATGAACGTTTAAGCAACGCGAAAAAATAACTTACCGGGTGTTCTTCACCATTAAAATTTTGTGTTAATACACCGCCTATCCCGACTGCGCTAGCATCACAATGTATTACAAATGGTAATTTGAAGTCAGGACAGTTAATAACCGGCGCTGTTGTCAGTGCCTCTTTTAATTGGTTAAACGAATTTTCCGCTGCCTTGGACCATACAAATTTGCTTACTCCTTTCCTTGATCCTGTAAGTTTAGTCAGAGGAGCTGCTATCGTGGAAAAATCTTTAATGAAACGACGATAATAACCGCATAATCCTATGAAAGCCTTTATTTGTTTTGAGTTCTTCGGGATCGGGTAATTTTTAATGCATTCTACTTTAATGGGATCTGTTCTCAGTCCTTCCGAATCTACAATGTATCCCAAATACTTTTAACTCCTTTTTACAAAATTCGCTCTTTTTTAAGTTTATTGTTAGTCCGGCTTCTTTTAAACGATAGAAAACCTTCTGCAAAAGCTTTAAGTGCGATTCAAAATTTTCCGAAATTAATATTAAATCATCTACATATCCAAATACGTTATCATCAAATTCTGGGCCAAACAGTTTATCAATTAAACGTTGCAATTCACTAGGTGCATTTTTTAGGCCGAAGGGCATACGCGTAAACTCATAAAGACCATACCCCGGAACAACACATGCCGTTACAGGAGCTGAAGATTCATCTAGAGCAATTTGCCAGAACGCTTTCGAGAGATCTATAGAAGAGATGAAACGCGCACCCCGTAGCTTATCTACAATCCGAGATACATAAGGTAGTGGGTATGAATCTCGCCGAATGACGCCATTAATTTTACGACTGTCTAGGCAGAATCTCGCAGAACCGTCTTTTTTTGTTACCAACAGAACCGGGCTAGACCAAGCCGAACGTGATGGACGCACAACTCCCAAAGCTAACATATCTTTCAATTCAGCTTCTAATAGGCGTTGACGTGCTGGAGACAAAGGATAGTATCGTTGTTTTATCGGTTGACCCGTGGTCTCGATATGATGTTGTACTAGGTGCGTAAGTCCTAATCCGCATTTTTCAAAAGATATGTTTTCAAATTGTCTAATTATTTTTTGCTGCTTACGATTATCTCCGGAAGTAAGAAAATTGGCTGCAGTAACTTTTCGAATCTCACCCACCGTATTCTTCAAATTACTGCTGTCCACCCTTGGGAACAATTGCGGAGCTAATTGGAATTGTTTCCAAAAGTCGACCCCTAAAATAATCGTAGCTGAGAGAGAAGGAATTATGAAGAAAATAATTTTTTCCGTTGTTTCCCTATAAGTTACTGGTACCTCTATTGTGCCAATAATATCCTGACGCTTACCATCAGCAGTTGTGACGAATGATTTACAACTAATTATTTTTAATCCTAAATTAACAAAATATTTGTAAGTGTTTCCACCAAAACAACTTACAGAAGCACCGCTGTCCAAAAGACATGAAAAAATTCTATTCGAAATAACAATATTAACATGAGGCCTTGTGTCATTTCTATTGTGTTCCAGAGGCATAGATGCGTCCATCGTTTGCGCTCCTGAACACCTTAGATTGCCAGAAACTTCAGCCGATTTCCCCCCATCTTCGTACGCAAGATGGTGAAAACCGTACTTTAGTTTTTTGAACTATTGTTACGAGAATTGTTGCCTAATTTTCTCTTCCTACAAAAATTCCACGTATGCCCCGGTATATTACAAAAATTGCATTTCAAATCGGCTCTATTCCCAGGAAAAGAAGAAGAAGGAGATTGATTATTAATTCTCTTATGAAAATAAGCGGTGTTAGTATTTCCTTTATGCGTGTTGTTTATTGCTGGCTTCGCAGTAAACATTTCTAGTTGTTCACAGACAGCAACTAATTTATCAAAGTCGGAAGTGTCACTTGAAGCAAGTACACTTGCATATTTGTTTAATAAACTATGCTTGGCTAGTTTTACTAATTGCATTTCGGATAAATTGTCAACAAGTTTAGAGTTAGCTATTTTTAAATTCGCGACAAAATCTGCTACCGACTCGTCCGATGATTGTCGCATATTGTACAAGTTACGCGACGCCTTCACTTGTGCATCTTCACGTTCGTAACGCGCTAGTAACAATTGCTGCAGATCTCTCCACGTCAGATTGTCTTTACATATAGAGCGAAACCATGTAGCTGCTTTTCCTTCCAGCAAATCACCAAATCCGAGGACAACATCCTCTATTTTTGTTCTCCTGCTTCTACACAATTCTTCTATCTTATACAAGAAATCTCTGACGTCAGAGGTTCCGTCATATTTCAAATCCCATTTGTAAACTCCTATCTCGCCACTTGTTGAATAATAATAATTATTTGTTATATTCGTAACCTGAGATTCCGTGGGTTTATTATTTGAACCTAAAACTTCTTTAACAGACGCGTTAAATTTACGTGCTTGTGCCCGCATTTCCGCAAGAGTCGCCTCCGGAACGATTTCTTTTTCCTCTAAAATAGTGGACAATTCCTCTTTCGAATAACTGTTAATGTTGTTAATCTCCATTGTAAACAGAATTAAATTACTTATTTATAAATTATCCGAGACGCAAACAATCGTGTACACGCAACACCATCTATTGTCAAAATCATGAATCATTTTAATTTCATTTATTTAAATTTATTTGCATTAGTTTTAGTTACCGACGCTAGGAAATGCCTGTGTCGCAAAAATAATTACCGTTTCTTTCAAGAATAACAATGTCACAAATATGCCAAAAATTACGACAATTAATATTTACCAACCTTCTAATGGCGTGATCGCTGACCTCATGTATGCACACATATACATAAACAATATTATGATAAAATTAATAATATTTCTGTATCAATCCATACATCACACCACACGAACTTCACCCATCAATTCCCGAGTCCGTGTCCATAATATCTTAAATATTATTCACAAAAAACGTTGAGGCGCCATAATGTCGCGTATAAATGATACGACGGCTAATGTTCTCTCATCTCAAGATTCGTGGGTGAGAATGATGGTGAAGCACAGGGAAGTGGGATGTATTGATTGATACAGTAAATAAAACCCTTGTAAAAGGAAAGAACATAAATTTAATGATTCTATAACCACGTCTATCATGGTTTAGCAAAGAAAAGAGTAAAGAGAAGGATTGATCCCAACACGAAAAGGTTCAAACAATAATTGATGGCTCTCATGGTCCGATTCCTCTCCTCAGCATCATGGAAGGCCTCTCCAGGTCCAGATGCTCACCGATCGTAGTAATCTCCAAAAAGAAGTCTAGGACGACTCTTCTGAAGCGCCATCCGCCATAGCCTCTTCCGTGGGGTCCAGACCATGGAATATGCAGATGCTACCTTATGTCCTTTTTGGTCCGCTCATCACTTCTTCCGAGATTTTCACCAAAGCAGCAGGCACGCGCGGTTTGGCTTCATAGCCTCACAATCCGGCCATCGATCAATCAATAAAACAAATAAACACACCCACTTCGGGCAAATTCAGTAGACGCCCTCCGACGTCAAACAAAATAGAAAATCAAATACATAATCTCTCCCAAAAAACACACGTCGATCACGACCGCTCCAGTCAGGTTATGTCGCCCGCCATGTTGAGTTGCTCCCTTCCGTCCGCCGTCCCCCATAGACATCCTCTCCCCAATCTCTTCCGTAGACAATTATCCCAATCATAGACTCGGGGTCAGTATTTACGTTACATTATTTGTTACATAAAATAAAAATGGACTACGGTAGTGATGAGAGAGACGGTGTGCTGATAATTTATCAAGTTATTCTTGTGATAGTGACCTTGAGAAACATACAGATGATGAATTTGAATTTAGTGATGATCAAGTCACAGCGCGTCCCCGGACTTTTTTCCGTCGAACAATTTAAAGCAATTCGGATTCAGACTCAGACGAAGATGAAGGCAATGGTAAAAATAAGAATCTACGAAGGCGATGTGGTGTGTGCGCGGTCCACAAAGTACGTAGTGAAACCCCGTTATATGTGTAAATTCTGTGCAGTACCATTACATAAAGGGAACTGTTTCCAACGATATCATACTTTGAAACAATATTAGTATTTATTGTTTTGTATTTTACAGAATATATACAGTAAAACCCCTATTTTACGTTTTTCAAGGGACTGAAAAAAAAAAACTTAAATGGAGGGAAAATGTAAATGGGGGAAATGAAAAAAGCAACTTTAAAAAAAAAATAATCTTTGTTAATTTTTTTGGTTGAAAAAACAATACATATTTTATTTTTATAAAAAAAAACATGTAGGTAGATTAGTTGAATATTGAAAAAAAATATTTAATTTTTTTTTATTAAAAAATCATATTTGTTGAATTTTTTTGTATTGAAAGTTTCGTTTTGAACTCCACAAATGTGACAACTGCGCCGGCGCATTGTCATGTGTGCGTCCAATCACGGCACAGATAGCTAAAATTGAAAGTGGGCGGCCAACCACGGCGTTTCGCTCCGTACGGCCGACCAATCACGGCACGACAGATAAACATGTGTCTTCTCATTGTCAAGCGCGCGTTAATCACATGTTTTGAATATTTTTGACGTAAATTGCGGGAAAAAAACGTAAAAATCGGGTAATAAATGTACTAAAATACATCGGGACTGAAATAATAACACGTAATTGGCGGGAAAACGTTAAATCCGGGAACTTAAAATACGGGTTTCACTGTTTTATGTTGAACGTGCATGACTAAAGATGACTAAAGCGACAATACCACAAAACTGCAGTTTTTTCAAATGTTTTATGTTTAACTTTGAATATCCTCATTTTCTATCCAAAAATATAAAACATTTGTCATCAGATAATAATAAAACATTTCATTTAAGGTAAAATATGTGAAATTTTATTTAAATATGACCAATAAATACTTCAGAAGCTATACCTATTTTACGTGAAACGTAATTTGGAGCGAGAATTTGAAAAAATTGCCCGCTTTACGGTGTGGATTAATTAAAAACCACCCTCAAACAGTGTGTTAATAAGGAATTAAATAAAATTTCAATAAAAATTTAAATTGAATGTTGTTTTTTAATAAAACGTTATTTTTTCGGAAACACAAAATTTAAATATTCTTTTTTTCAATACCCCCCTTTTACATTTTCCCACCAATTACGTTTTTTTTTTCAGTCCCTTAAACGTAAAATAGGGGTTATACTGTATCATTGCTTCATTCTTGTATTGTGTACGAGTAAATTTAGTTTTGATAATTTAACTGCATCTCTTTATATGGTCTATAAATAATGTGTAATGATAGCCTGTCCAAAAAGAGAAAATAAATGTAAAAAAAAATAAAAAAATAAATTCGTAGAATAGACGTAATATAAGAATAGGAAGTAATATTTGTACAGCGCCCCTCAGGTGATTTTTCACAAAAGCGGCGCTATAGAAATGGTCCGATTATTATTATTATTATTATTATTACTCGTACGTGCTGTTCTTTTTGTGTAGCTCTTGTTTATCTCATTTCACGCTATGTGTTTTGTGTGAGGACATTGGTCCGTAAATAATAAATAAAATAAAATGTTACTGCGGTGTTTGTTTGTCGCAGGCCGGCTTCATCCGCCACACGGTGAACAAGGTGACATTCAGCGAGCAGTGCTACTACGTGGCTGGCGAGGGGCTGTGCGCGCAGCTGGGGGCCCTGCGCCTCGGCCAGGGGAGCCCCGACACGGGAGGAGGGCAGGTGCAGTACACGCATCCCTACCAGCCCATGCCCTTCAAGTACACCAACAGCGAGCACACCACCATATACGGGTAAGAGAGCATATCACCGCTATGAACACCACTATTATTATAATAACAGGAATGTATTCTAACCCGAGGTTACTTTAATTTATATAGTAAAATGTGTGTGTTTGGCGTTGGCAGGTACAACCGCGAGGAGAGCGTGCTGTCGGGTAGCGGAGGCTCCAGTGGTTCGGAGCACCTCACGGCCAAGGAACACCTCGGTGAGTATATCCGCAAGCGTGTGATTCATTTTTTTTAATTTATCTAATTTTTTTGCCATGTACCGCAATATTTACAATTTTTATTAAAGTGAGACCGGCGTAAAAAGGAATTATATCCTTCCCGCATAAGGTGTGATAACTCCTTGCAGGCCGGGATTTTTGGCCGAGAATTTGCTAAAAATCAGAACATTTTATGCGTTTGCCCGCTCTGTCAACAGGGGAAAGAAGCCTAATTTAGCAGGGTTAGAGATGAGCCTGGAGGCATGTTCTTTTCACTGATTTGCCAATAGATAAATACCAACATTATGCAGACAACTCGCATTGCACCGCAAAATATTAGCATTTACTCTTCGAAAAGCAAATCTGCTAATGATCAACTCGTCCTTTTTACAATTGTGTGGAATTTATCACCAATATCCTTCCCGTAGCTGCCGTGGTTACGAATAACCTGAATGTTAATTATGTATTTTAAATATGAAGAATGTCCGTTTCTAAGAAGTGACTAGTGCAGGTTCTACGTGTGATCCCACATGAGTTTCTTAACTCTTGGGAATACAGTGCATGTTGTATTGTCTGCTCGCAGAATGAAGAATTCACCAAAAAAATTACCTACTGCAGAGAGATTCAAGCCTCGCTAGAACATTAATGTATTAATCATCAGAAATATTTTCAGTGTTAACTACAATGTTTTTATCTATCGAGTTCAATAACCCATCTGCGTCAACTTTATTCAATCCATCCAAAAAGTCAAAGATTTACAACCCTGGGCCAGAATGAGGATTCCTGGCGCAGTAACAAGGTGGAGAGACGCAATCCGTACGAATCGAGAGTCTCCATTGACTTTGGATAACGCTAGCTCGGAACTCTAAATGTGATTTTTTATTTTTTTTTCAGGGGGCGAGATCAAATCGGCATCTAGCGGCTCGCAGACCGAGGTGTGCGGTTCCCCGCTGCCCCCGGGCCTGGGACACCCCATGGGGCACCCCATGGGGGCGGTGCAGCTGCAGGGCCTGGCGCAGGGGGGCTCCTCCTCGGGTGGCCGGCGCTCCCGATCCTCCGGCTCGGAGCCCCACGATCACCAGCGGCCTGTCATATTCCTGTAGACACACTGCACGCTTCTATTATAAAGCTGTTGTTTGCAGTCTGTTTATCAGTGTCCTCGGGTGTCTACGATATCCACGTATGGAAATACATCCACTTCGCAGTGGATTCTGTCGAGTCGATCAGACTATTGGTTTTGGATGCAGTCTGTCTGTTAGACATTTGGTTTACGATAATAGTACATTTTCAGTCTGTTGTTTACAGTCTGTTTGCAGTGTCGTTGGTGTCTACGTATATGTGTACAGCTGCATTACACACTTGAATATTTACAGTGCAGTCTGTCTGGTAGACAATTGGTTAACAATAATTGTGCATTTTCCTGCTTTATAATCTCGTTTACAATGCCGTTGGGGTATATTGCATGGTAACAATGTCTGCAAGACACGTTTGTTTACGAACTAGCCAGTCTGGTAGACACGTGGTTCACAATATATGCCCAATACACCTGTATTACAATCAGTTGATATACAGTGTTGTCGGGAGTCCACTATATGTGCGTGCTATGCCCAGTGAAACTGTGTTTACTAGACACTTTGTTTACGAAGCAGGCTGTCTGCTAGACAGTTGGTTCATGACAAGCGTGTTATACAGCTATATATAAGGTTAAAATGTGTCTACTAAACACTTTTTTTTACAAAGCATTCTGTCTGCTAGACAGTTGGTTTATGACAAGCGTGTGATGCAGTTGTATACAAGGTAAAAATGTGTCTACTAGACAATTCGTTTACAGTGCAGTCTGTCTGGTAGACAATTGTTTTACAATAACTGTCCATTTCCCAGTTAAAATCTGTCTATTAGACATTTTGTTTACGGTCCAACCGGGTCACTGAAACGTTGCATTCATCAAATATACCGTTCATTTACAATTCGGATACACCCTTTATTACAATCCGCTTACGAGAAAGTAGATTTACTTCTGCTTACAATAAAGACTCATTCACTGATGACATACTTACATTTTTTAAGGTCTATACATATTGTATTGGGAAAACAACTTGACAACATTTGCAGTGCGTGGGATATTAAGGCTGGGTGCCTATAACGCGTTAATTTTTCCACTTAAATTTTTATTTTGACAATATCTCCGACAGTCGGAGCAGCTTCCTTTGTAAGTAATATACTCCACAAGCGCACGTACATTCTTATTTTCATTTATTTTCTATGCCACATTATGGATCCGTAGTTTTAGTAAACATTTCAACTTAAATTGTTGTATTTTGGTGGTGCCCACACTAATATTGTACCCGCTGTACACATCGGTAGACTGTACATATAGTATTTTATAAAAATTGACAATTTTGTAATTTAATTTAGGAATATATATTATTATTAAGTAATATTATAATCTGTACATATTATTATATAAAGTTAGTATCGCCATGGTTTATTGTTAATGGAATTAGCGTTTAATGTTGCCATCGCATATCGAATTGAACGAATGAAAGATAATTATCTACACAAATTAAATTAGAACGGCGAGAGGTCCCACCCGCCGGCCCCCGCGCGGCGAGTCTCGGAGTCGGGGGTTAAAATGGCCGATGTATACGTACATATATAATGAGATTATATAAATTTAATGTATTTTGTGTTTGGCTTAGTGTCACCAACAAACTGCGGGAAACTGGCCGGGGTTTCAACGAACAATGCTTATTTCAAAATAATGTTAATTCGGATACTTACAAATGTTAATGGGTATATGTATATGTATATGTAGTAAATAAGTGAACCAACTTCTATATATAGAAACGTCATTAACTTTAAATTACTCCAACTTGAAAGGATCGTGACGCGTGTAAATAAGGGAATGAACTTAAATGGATTCATTCAAACCCCGATAATTCAAAAATTACCCTGAAAAGCAATCAACACAGCAACAAAAAAATCATAATTTGATAATTATTTTGGTCTGTGCCTGAAAATTAGTGGAAAAAACCTCTAAATCTGAGTCCGACAAGCCGACCGTGGAGATAAAACGCCGTAATTTTCGATTTACGCGTTTATACATTGTTCGAATACGTAAATCTGGTCTCGATAGGTCGGCCGCGTAGGTATTCACACTGGAATATGTCCAATTTTTAGGGATTTACTTAGAATATCTGAAGTTGAAGGGCCGGCAAATTGAAAAATTGAATTTACACGGAAATAAGTACCGAATTTGAAGATTCTGGCCGCGGAATTCAACTTTGCCGCAAATTTAACAAAAAAAAACAGTCTTTTTATTTTGAATTATGCGGGAATTTGTTGATCTTTGAGGTCGCGTAGATTTGGAAATATCGGGGTTGTATGAATAAGAGATTGAACTTTGAGTGAACTTGCGGTGAATATACGGTGGGTGTAGTGGCAAGAATTGATGTTTCGAGAAATAACAATAAATGGTCAGCTACTAAAGTCACGTCGGGAGCTTCACATCCTGTTAAAGTTTGTGGCCGCTGTTGAATAAATATGCTTTTAGACCTCTTTCTTAAAGGTTTCCAAATTGCTTTCTAACCTCAAACCAAATGGAAGGTCATTCCAACAATGTGGGCACACTACAGTGAAAGCTCTGTCACCAAATTTAGCAGCTTTCGTACCAGAGAATTCAACCAGTCTCAGTCAGACTTGGCCGACCCGAGCGTGAGTTGCCTCTGAGTAGGATTGTCCCTCACGCAGAGGTGGGTCGAGTGTGATGGTGGCACCCGTTCAGTGCCTCGTATGGCATCGAGCATTTAAGTTTTGTATCAATTTTAAACTTCTCAAACCTATCAAAATCAAAACAAAAAATTTGATTTGTAGTTTTTTGTTCGATTAAAACTTAAATATATATTTAAAATTACAGACATTTTTTAATTTGTCACGAGTTTGTGCATTCCGCCGGTTTATAGAGCGCAAACAGCTTCATAATACTGCACTATTCAGTCAGTCTCGAGTTTCCCACTTCATTTTTTGCCAGTATACCCGCCATATATGGAAACACGAACGAACTTGAATGGATATGACGAGAGAATGAACTCTAAAGAAAGTTGAGCTGATATACGTATAGAAAAGTGATGGAACTTAAGCCATGTCTCCTGCAAACTTTTTTCCGAAACATTACGCAAAAAAACCACACATTAAAACATTTGTTTTCATACACATTCCGTCTCCCGCTAAAATGTTTTGTTTTGTTTAAAAACATTTCGCGTAGACGACAAGGCGACTTCAAGAATAATCTTTTGAACGTACTATATATTTTTATAGGTTGGAATAAAATATCATTGTTTGAATAAAAAAAAATAGAATGTTAAATTAGTAAGAAATATTTTGCGTAAACCGCCAATATAGTCAATGAATGTGTTCATCACGATGATTAAATATGCGTATACTCGTAAGCGTGACTTTCTGAATATGCACAACATTAATGAAAAACACTTTTGATTAGTTTAAATACAATGAGAAACATTTGAACAACTATTTCAGTCACAGGAGAAGCCAAATCATGCATTTTAATCCATTTAATTTTTAAGTTTTTGTATGATTTTAGCTCGATTTTTTTTTATGTTAAAAACCCAAACTAACAACCTAAAAACTTATTCTACGTCTAATTAATTTATTGTATTATATATAAAATAGGTTTTAGGTTTTTCTTTTAATAATAATTAAAAAAAAAATTAACAAGAAAGGGGACGTGCTTGTTGCATATTTACCTGACGATGTGTACTTTGAAAGAGGGCTGTAAAGCTGTTAGAAATAGCACACAAAATAGAATACACGACAGTTAAATACATTATTATTATTATTAGTGATACATAAGTAAACTTCTTATAATAATATGTTATACTTTCTCTCAGTACACATAACCTAAAAACCCGTCCGATTTACAATGAAGGTCCATCGGACGGGAGACACAGATAGACCCGCACCGTGCGGCAATTTAAAAAAATGAAACAAACCCTTCCCCCCTTTCCCCTCTTCACCCGCGATGTTTTCCATCGATGTCGGAAGACAAAAACATTCTATACGCACGCAGAAATGTGTATGGTAACGCCCCTTTGTTTTGTTTTTTTGTGTAAATGTTTTTAAAAAAACAGTCGCAGGAGACGCGGCTTTAGAGAAACACGAATGTGTGTACAGAAATGTGAATGAACTCGAATGGATGATTAAAAAGTGAACAAACTTTAAAGATACTTGAAAGGATCTATAGAAACGCAATACGAACGTAGACGAATATATAAAAAATGATGGAACTTGAACGAATATATTATTACAGAAATGTGGATGAAATTTAATTTAAATTGAATGTATATTTTGAAATGTGAACGAACTTTGAAAAATCTGTTCACTTTCTTATAATATTTATATGTTGGATAATGTTTTGTGTATTGTTAGACTAATACAGCCGAGTGCCATATGACAGAAATTTTTTACTTTTATAAAATACAAACTGGAAATTAATAAAAAAATTAGTATAATCATCATTGACTTGCGGGACGAAGTGGCACAGTTTCTTGCGAGTACTAAATATGTACACAATTTAGTTGAAGTTTTAATACATATAGAACTGCATTTCGCTAGAATATAATATACGTAAATCTCTTTGTTTTTTGTTAATGATCGAAATTGAATAAACTTGGTCCGACATCCTGGCAATGCAACAATAATAATACGATGCTATCCAACTTCTGATAGGAGAAAAGCGACCGGAAGGTGTAATACAATATGTAATATGTACTAGTTACAATCATTCTACTATGTAAATAAAATATGTTTAATAAAATATCCTAAATACACCCGACTTTAACTGTGTCCGTCTCCGCACCGGCTTCTTCCCGTCCTATCTCATGTTTCAAACATCCAATCATCTCTGGTTATGTCCAAAACATGATAATGGAAGATGCTCCGAGGAACTGGTGTCATTGATCCCTTCGGCACCGGTGCACAGTCGGGGAACACGCCAAACGCGCGCCCAACATTTGCACACGGTTGACATTCGTCACATGAGAACAGGTCGCTTCTACGACTCATCTGCCGGCCTCTGCGTTTCCTCCCCCCTACAACACGGGTCTCTTAAAGACCCGGGTTCACTCCTTCCTATCCTCTAAAAGACTCCCCACACCGCATCCCCAAAGATGATATACTCCTGTATGGAGTTATTGTAAAAAAACAGGTATCGAAATGACAATCTAGTCTCCTTCAATGGAAGCAATCTTCCCAACATGTCCTCCATTGACCAGCTCAGGTATGGGGGCTCCATCGAAGCCAGAGTAAAGTTAGCCTCTCAGAAGCTGGGTGTATTGTAGAGAGCCCGCAGATACTTTAATAGTACACAACTGCTGACCCTGCACAAATCGCGAGTGTTGAATTGAGTGTTGAGCGATCCGTTTGTCAACAAACAGATTGCAATTTTTAGATCACAGATGTCAGGTGGGAATGCTGTCCTTGTTCTACCGGTATTTTAATGGAAGATGCTCTGAGGAACTAGCGTCATTGATCCCGTCAACACCGGTGTACAGTCGGGGAATACAGTACACTGTGTCCAGAAACTAGTGGTACAAGCGAGAAGCCGGGGAATCTACATCTCATAGATACTTTTATTTATTTTAGCGACTGTACACTGTGTCCAGAAACTAGTGGTACAAGCGAGAAACCGGGGAATCTACATCTACAAGAAACAGCTTTTAATATAAATATATATATATATATATATATACAAAGGAAGTTAACTAAAGGTAAGTTTCTTGTGCTAACAGTGGTTAAATAAAGATGTTTTATTTATGAAGCTAACAAAATAAAGAAAAAAACAAAATAAGAAGGAAGAGGAAGATGGGATTCGGACAGGAGATCCTCTCGGTGCATTTTATACTTGTGCATCAATTTGCTGTCGTACGTATTACTTCAGTTCGATATTTTGAAAGGATATTGTGAAATTGTGCGTTATATTGCGCACAAATACGGGGAATTGGAGAATTTATCCTAAGATTGGTCCTGCATGCGGCCAAATAAAATAAATGGGTTTGTCGGGTTGGTCTTGATGGTATGTGAATTTTTATAAAGTTAATCAGCTCTGGCGAGTCCAGGCTATTATTAATAATTTTAAATAACAAGATTTGATCAAATATTAAGCGTCGCGTTTGAAGCGTGACGAAGTTATGGAATTTTAAGGAATCGGTATTATTTGCAAAGTGTAAATTAAATTTATAATTAGAATTTACTTGAAAGCTTTGGATTCTTTCAATATAAAGGTGTCCATATCGGTGTGCAATATTCTAGTGAGGGCGGATGTACGCTGTGTAAAGGGAGTATAGAGTCTTTATGTTGAGAAAAGATTATGAAATACGAATTATAAATCCCAGCACTTTATTGGCAACCAAACCTCATTAGTTTGTTTGATAAAATTTAGTTTTACATCCAGTATCACCCCGAGGACTCGATTAGATTCTACTTTAGTGATACGTGTATTGTAATTAAAATGTACATTCTTTTTGTTTCGTGTGAATGATAATTTGTTACATTTTGAAATATTAATAAATAATTTGTTCAATTTGCTGTACACAAAAATATGATTGAGGTTTGAAGTTCGACGCAGTCTTTGATTGATTTGACAACTGAATATATTTTTTTATCACCTGCGTATGCTAGGTAATCGGCATATAAAAACATTTGTGGATATCATAAATACAAACATTGAA
>JAHDVE020004542.1:0-151935 GCA_022606495.2 Halesus radiatus
AAAATTGATTGAATTAGTCAGAGAATATTGGTTATAAAATAGTAATAAATATGGGATTAGGATTATAAAATCCTCAAACATGTTGTGGCGCACGCTAACCCTCAGTTGACAGTCCAGTTGACAGCCGCACTCGCGTCTGTGCTGTGTCTGTAGTGTGCTGTTCTGCACTGCGCGGTGCTGGTAGATGTGAATAGACCTTAAACCGATAAAAAAAGACGCGAAAAAGATGAACTGGAATGAATCCGTTCTCCGTTCAAAATGGACAAATTTTTATTTAATAATTTCAAAAAATTCACTCAAATTCACACTGGAGAGTTAGCAGTTGAATACAAAAGTAATATTAAATCGGTCTTCGTGTTGTGTGGTTGTGGTATATTATTACTACATTTAAAATGAGGAAACATTAATCAAATTTGAAGAAACATTTTAATTCGGTTTCCAATGTTTGAGTGACTTTTAAAATGTAACAATACGGAGTAGGGCTCCCAGGAAACCATAAATACGGAGCGGTGAAAGGAACGGCCCCGTTGCATGTTCACAGTACTCACTAATAATTATTCCAATTTAAAAAACAACGCGACAAGTGATATGAGTTACAACTTCACTTTGCTATGGCTGGTGTTCTGACCAATCGGAGGAGGGATCTGTTTAACCCATGGAGAGTGGTTATGAAATATATTTAATGAATAAGGAACTCCAATCCATTTTTTAAATTTTTGTTTTTTAACAAAATGACGTTCAAACTTAAATACCAGTATATTTCGTTTTTTTTCTAACGTTAGTTTACATATTTAAAATAATTTTCAAAGTTTCAATTTTTCAAAGCTCGCCAAAACGCTTCAAATCTATTTATCAGTTTTTAGGTTCGAATGTCAAATGTCAAAACAAGGATGAACTTTACCGTATATCATTTTGAATTCTATTCATAGTAAACCATGACTAAACATAAATAATAAAATTACGTACCTTTTTAGAATCTTTACTCAAAGAATAATAATAGTATTGAGTATTACTATTATCATAATATTCGTATTGATAATTGATTAGCTCGTGAATAGTCTAATTTATTTCATTAATATTAGTTTTTTTGTTTTATATTGAAGAACAATTATAGAGCTTAAAGTCACCCAAATTATGTTTGAATTTCGCTAAAACTAAAAAAACATATATTTAAAATACAAAACAAAGGTGAAAAATAACAATTTTCATAGTAACCCAAAACAGAATGCGCAAGTGACGTCAGATGTTCCTAAGGCAATGGTACCAACTTTTGAAGATATGTTTTTTAATCACTTTTAAATAACGATTTATAAATTCTACGTATAAAAGTTATATATTCAGAATCGGCGTTTGCTGATCTATATGAATGCATATTTATAAAACCATCATATTATTCACTGCAGTTCCTTATTACGTTGATTCGTTTTTTTTTTTCGTGTAACGCATTGTATTTTATAAAACGGAACCCTTTGATACGCAGAAAACAATTGCTAGACCTATCTGTAAACAGAATAAAAACCTTCTTCAATATTAAATATCTTCAAAATAGCGAATGGCAGATTGGACGCCCTGGTTTTAACCAGCATTAATACCTGGCGTGTACCTTCCCTTTAATACGAGGCGGACGGCTCAATATAATAATTCAGCGTCTTCAAATAATTATGTCAAGCACTCTCCCATTCAACGATTGCACAGCCTTGGTATCGAGTACCTATAGTTCAATTGACGTTTAGCGTTACAACACTGTGTCTAGGCAAACAATCAATATATTTTCATGTTTTTTATTTAATTTATTCAGTTTTTTCATACGTAACACCGAATCGGGCTTAACGGTTTGCTGTATTGTAAACACACTTTACAACTATTCATATTTTACAAAATCATGATAATTATAAACCTATTAGCCACCCATTGCGCTGTAACTAGCTACTTACATAGTCTCTACCTTCTTACTTCTTTTATACTTATGTTAATATATTATGTACTAAGCCACTTGTTATACTCGTTTGCAACATGCAGTTATAATGTAACCGCAGGAAAAACTGTTATTCATTACTCTGTAACTACTTACTTATATTGTACCTGCTTACTTCTTTTACCCTCTAATTATTATTGTAAGTATCATATTTTTTTTTTTAAAGAAAGATAAATATTCCCTGGTGAAGAATAAATATAAAAGTCTTCCAAGCGTGAATAAATAAAAACATGTAAAATTACCTTGTGGTGTGATTATTAATAAAATCAATAAGAAATAATTTGTGTAAACCGCTATTCAATACATAAATATCAACAAGCTTCGGAAGCAAGCGAAGCTTCCCTCATACACAGCACTCTTATAATTTTTAATAATAGAAACCGTTAAATATTTTGATTACAGCATCCAGAATTTCGATCTATGATTATTAACTGTGTAATAAATATCGAAGCTCAATTCCGTTACTTACGATGAGGTATCAGACGACTTACTAAGGAGATTTCGTTGTACCAAAAAGGATCAAATTAAAGCCTTTTTTGTTTACGAAGTTTTCCCTTACACTCCTCAATTTTTCGGCAAATTGTTATCGTTTTGTTTGATAATGTGAGTGCCCACGACGTTAAATTTAATTAAATCGCCATAAGCTCGTAAATGTATTGTCTTTTTTTTAAATTATTTTTATTGTATTTCATTCAAACTCTATAATTATTTTATTATTTTTTAAGAAAATAAATTAATAACGGTATTATAACTTTTTAGAGCTCAGTTCGTTTGTTTATCTTATGCAACGCAAACAAGTCGAAACACACGAGCAGCGCTCGGGTTGGCGCGATACGACACATGCGCCGCCCGCGAACACTGCTCCTTCAAAAGCATCAAGTGGTTTTAAGTTCGGCGAGAATTTTAATTTTTATTATTGTGACAGCTGTTCCAGCGTTCGAAGCAATTTTCAGACTGCGGTTAGGTTAGGTTAGGTCGCATTGCGAGGACTTACTCATATGATTTTATTTACTCCCATACAATTTTAATACGATTGTATTGATTATTAATATATTCAGTAAACACAGAATAACTTAATTATACTGATATTTAAAATTCTCTATTCTGTGAGGTGCTTACAGCAGAAGCCTGTTTTCCCCGCTTTTAATGGTGGAAGGTATTTCTTGTTTGTTTTATAATAATGTGGATGTTATTAATGCAATGAATTTAAATGTGTGGAAATACGTGAATTCATTAAAAAAAATAGTTTTGATTCTGTGAAATTTTAAAAAGTGTTGAACTTTTTATTTCCCACCGAGAGTTCATTATCTAGTATTTATTAAACAAAATAGCAACTGAGCCAACCCTGGATTCAGCAATTTTCACGAATGAAGGGAACAGATTATTGTTAAAGGACACGCTACCAGCAGCAGCATGCAAAAGGTTAAGGAATGACGGATGTCAACCACAAATTTCCTCCGTATGAAATGCGGGCAGCGAAGGAGCAAGAACGACATTACACGGGTATGTTCATAATATAATACGGTAGGGTCGAATAACAAAGTCGCATTGCTCACATTTCATGATACGAAATAATTGGGGATATAACAGTATTCCAATTTTGAATAATAATTTCAAAAATTGGAGTTAGGCAGGACCAAAAAGTTGCATACTAATTACTGCACCAATTCTAGGGAATTTGGCACGTTTGACGGTCTTCGAGGCACAATGGTTATCTCTTTGCTTCGAAATCGAGAGGTCGCGGGTTTTAAGCTCGTCGTGGGCAACAAAAGAAGAAAAAAAAGGTATTTATGAAATGTTTCATATTTTGAAATGCATACATAGCAGAGAAATTAAAGAAAAAGTATTTTTATTATTGATACTGAAAAATCGTGGTGGAATTTCTATTTGTGGAATTTTCTACTTTTTATTTTTCATCTGACCGATTTCGGCCTATAAATAGTTTAAACAAAAATTGTACCAGTCTGAAGATGACCGTGTAGGGTAAAACTGTTCAAGTCAATAAAAAAAAGTTTAAAAATCGTTCTCATAAATCATTAAAAAAGATATATTTGCGCCTTGCTCCGTCCACCATGGCCTTGGTGAACGATGACAATTCCTTGAAACTTTGTTTGATACAATTTTGTTGTGTGAAAACTCGGGTATTTTTAAATAATTTAAATCACCTTCTAATATGCTTGAAATAAATGTATAAAAGTACCAATATAAATAAAAGACATTTTAATTAAAGCCATGATTGAACCCATGACCTTTAGGTTCAGAGACAATGAGGTAATTAATGACTATAAAAAGTATATGTTTTTAAAATTCTTAAGATGGAAGAATGTAATCATAAAACCCTTCCAATCAAAAAAAGTTATAATAATAATTCCCTAAAGGACAGTTTTAAAGTATGACATTCGAGCTTGTATCCAACCTCCATAAGAGTGGCACACAAAGAATAAATAAATTAAATTAAACATTTCTTTATACGTTAGAGCGGTGGATGGATTAAACTGCATCCCAATGCAGCTAAAAGTCACCCACAACCTGCAATAATGCATATTTCCAACTATTCCGCCTACCGAGATACTGCAGCGCTACGGAAATGTTTCTTTAGGGACGAGTGGACTCTTTCAGAGCATTTTTCCGCCACCCCATAGGAAGCTTATGGCGCGGAGTACGCCAATCGAAGATTACAATCATCACTGTCACGGCTGCCAGAATGGAGTCCCCACTGATGGCCCTCTGGAATCGGGAGACCGTCAAATATCCACCATTAACGTTTTTTTTAAGTTTTCGAAAGATTGGTTTCTAAAATATGATTGGCAAATTAAAGAAAAATAACAATGATATACAACTGGTTTACAATTAGACAAATTTAAAATTTTAGAAATCAGAAAAAGCATTAATAGTTAATTAAATATAATTAATAATGTTTTTTTTAAACAGCTATCTCTTGTAATTATCTTCATATTAATATTAATAATAAAAATAATTTATTTTTTAATTTCTAACATAAATTTGTTACTTGATGCTTTATAAAAAAAAATTAACTTTTTTGATAAATTACATATCCAATTTAATCATTTTTGATTATGTTTATAATTTGTCTATTCATACATTATTGTGTTCTATGTTTATCATTTGTCTATACTTGACATTATTATGTTTTAGTATTCTATATATTCCTGACGAAGATAGCATAGCTTTCGAAACATGCGTATATTAATAAAGTGGTGAAT
This sequence comes from Halesus radiatus, assembly GCA_022606495.2. Classification (NCBI taxonomy): domain Eukaryota; kingdom Metazoa; phylum Arthropoda; class Insecta; order Trichoptera; family Limnephilidae; genus Halesus; species Halesus radiatus. The sequence goes on from JAHDVE020004542.1 coordinate 5,200, forward strand.
ACAAAGTAATTTTTAATTAATTTTTTTAATAAAGACGCCATAAAGGGAATACCAATCTTTTGGGGAAATTATTATTATTATTATTCGAAAATGCTGAACTCAGCCACACGATCAATAAACACTAATTTTCTTCACAAATGTGTCTGTCAAGATAATCTCGCTCGTCCCATCTTTCATGAAAGGATTCATTTACTCAGCTTTATCCGCAGTAAGACCATTGAAATAAACTACCCTAGAAAAAGCGTTTCTAAGAAAAATTAATAACCTTGCTTACCACCTCAGCCCTTAACCCTTGGGATGCCGGGATTTTTAAGAGTGACCTTTACGAGAAATGCCAACTTTTATATACAACTATGATGTGTACCCGGCCTTGCTCGGTATTATTTTTTATTTTTTTGAAATAAAGTTATTTGTGAACTCTTTCTTGTCGTTTCGGTGCCATAATTGATTAGACAGTGGAAGTAATGTCTTATGACGATTATTACTATCTCTAAACAATAAAACATTCATTTGAAATTTTATATCATTAAAAACATTTATTTTGTCAAAATACAACTAAATAATAACGTTTCCTAAGTAGTAACAACTTGCGTTTTCCATTTTGAAAATTTCTACACAAACAAACCTTCTTTTGGATATGTAATCTGTGGCTAACCAGAGTGGTATATCTATGGCTTACTTCAATATAACATGGCGGGTTCAATGTTTTTCATAACAATTTTAAAACGTTATAGCAAAAGTTTTACATATTGGATCATTAAAACTACTCTTTAAACCTTCCCGTCACTAATAAGAATAAACTCTGCTATTTTCAGCGAAATCGGTGAGGTAATTTTCGAAAAAAAACGCGATTTTCTGCCTGACCCACCGTTAGCCATACGTAGAGCATTGCAAGATTAATGCAATCAATAATTAAAGAATTGCTATTGCATTAATAATATAATTAATAGATAATAGTCTAGGCGCCCTCGTGGCAGCCGGCTGTGTTTTGTGTTCGCTCCCGATTTACCTTGGAAGTATCGGGAAGTTATTAATTTTCCCGGTGTAAAAATAGCATAAAATAACCGCAATAATTTTTGGGTTACATTTATAAAAATTAAATAATTTTAGTGCTGTCGTTTCGAGCTTAAATCAAGTTTATAATAAAAAGCCAAATATTTTGAGTTGAAATCTGCTTCGTTCTTCCGAATTAACGCATTAGACATCGGTCACATCTGGCGGCGGTCGGTCGAAGGCCATTAACACGTGAACTAGTGAAGTGCGGTGGTTGTAAAAAATATTGTATACAACCCCGACCCCAACAAGAACACCAGCTGGGGCGAGAACGAGCCTTTACCTACGTCATTGAGATAGTGGCCAAGTACCTCAACAAGCACGACTTGACCTGATCTGCCGGGTGCATCAGGTGGTAGAGGACGGGTATGAGTTCTTTGCCAAGAAGCAACTGGTACTGCAGGGAATTCGATAATGCAGGAGCAAGATGTCAGTGGACGACACGATGAAGTGCTCCTTCCGGATCCTGAAGCCGGCTGACAAGCGCCTGGCGTACATGCAGACCAACACCAATCCGACTCGTCACGCCACCAGGGGCGTAACCAAGACAAAGAAGATTTTGAGGGCCCTCTGGATAAATCCCACTGGCCACCATCCTCCCCCGCCGCTCCACCCTTTTAAGAGTGTTCTGTGTTATTTATCCTAAAAATATGGATAATAATTCTTTGTCTTAGCTTAAATACATTCTTGAATATAATGGAAACAATCACTCTATCATTTGTATTAGCGACTTGCAATATTAAATACATTCTTGAATATAATGGAAACAATCACTCTATCATTTGTATTAGCGTCTTGCAATATATCGTAAGGAATAAATACAGTTAGCTTCTTTTTTTTCTTCAATTTAACATTAAATTTGGTTTGATAATTTAACTTCATCTCTTTATATGGTCTATAAATAATGTGTAATGATGGCCTATCCAAAAAGAGAAAATAAATGTTAAAAAAAAAAATTAAAAATAATAATAAATTCGTAGAATAGACGTAATATAAGAATAATATAAGAATAGGAAGTAATATTTGTACAGCGCCCCTGAGGTGATTTCTCACAAAAGCGGCGCTATAAAAATCATCCGATTATTATTATTATTATAATAGCATAAACTCTTGAGAATGATAACTTTCTATTCTGTGTCAACTAATTCTCAGTACAGAGTAAAGCTAATAATTGTTAGCAAATAGTTTCTTATCTCAAGAAGTCTAAAAATAATAATAAAGCAATAATACTCGTTTATGCACAAAGATTCGTGAAAGGGTATTTCTTGAGATAGAAATACTAATAATACATAGGGGTAGTGTCACGAAATATGTTACATAATAGACAATTAATCAGAACAAAATAACAAAAAATATTTATTTATTTAACTTAACACATGTACATTGGTTACATGTATTCTAATATGAACATAATATCTACACACAAACATTTTTACAATTTAAGTCACAATATACAGGTACATTAAGAATAACAAATCAAAATTTAAAAATTACGACAACGAAAGTTGTACTTTACGTATTTCGTCAATTCTTTCTTAAATTAAAATGGATTAAATACGAAACCGAGTTACCCATCTGATGATGGACACGTAGCACGGTTAACTAGCGAGTAATAGCTTGAATTCCATTACGATCGAATAATATTTATTGAGAAAGAGAAACAAACGTTATCCAGAGACGAGATAAACAGATGACCTAACGAGAACAGTCGGCTTCGGATGTTAGTTTCTTCAAAGAACGTCGTTGTTAGCAGTGTTCGTCAATACTATGAACCACGGTTTATCTTTTCTTTGGTAATCACAGAGTTAAAAATATGACGAAAAGCGAGAAATTTATTTAAAGGATTATTTTTCCAAGTACCGCAGAGCCTAGCTGGAGTATCTAACCCGATGTCTTTATCCCGTGAAACACACTCTTTCAGTAAATTGCTTCTCCTTTCATCTCCTCACAATAAATATAACTAATCATAATTAATACGAGAGGAAAATGTCTGCAATGCTTCATTCATTAGGGAACGAAGGCTCAAAGATTAATCTGTTTTGTATAGGCATAGTTAAAGTTGAGGAATTGGGAATTTAATTAGAAGGGGAATATAATTTTGGAAAGCTTTGTTATTTATTGAAAGGGTTTAAGGGACATGAAACTAATGAAGAGGTTTTTATGTCGAAGCTTTAAATTTAATAGTTTGTTTTCTCAGTGTGACGAATTGGCTCAAGTTAATTATGCTGTTTTGTTAAGTTTCAAACTAGGGAGAGTATAGCGAAGCAGAATAGTTTATGAGATATTTCACCTGGGGGGTGATTTATTTATCTAAAAAAATACTTTATGATAATAGTTATATTACGTTACGCATACTTCAATTCTGACAGATTAAACGATGTGAAAGCGTGTGTTTATGTAAGTGATTGTTTTTTTAAGTGGGATTTACAAATAAATAAGGTTTGTGTGCGACTAAGATCAATTGTTAGCAGATTATTTAAATTATTTTCTTTGTTCCAATCTGCACAATTCCAATAATTTATTTATCATTAGCGGAATCTGTTATAAGGCATGGAATTATAGCCTGGGGACTTTTCTGTAAAACAAACATCAATCATATTCAATCAGTGGAAAATTCATCGGTTAAATTATCAGCTCATAAAAGTTTAAACGAACAAAGGCATAATATTCCATACTTTTATCAGAGTCTCAAAATTCTTTCAGTTAGATCAATTCTGTGGTACAAAATTATATTCCAGCATATTAATAACCCTATATATAATACGAATAGACTAGAGCACACTTATCATACTAGTCTCAATTTTAATGAAGGATTAATGGTTCCGAAACATACAAACAGATATGAGAACTTTAGATCACATAATTCCTAGCTGTTTAAATACGTTACCCGAATATTATTATTGAAAGCTTGGCTAGCTGAAAGAAGGTATTTGTATTAGATAATAAGGAAATATTATTTTACGTATGGATTATTGTTGTCATTTTTTTTACTTATCTTTGTAAAATTATTTTTGAGTTAGATTCTTGAGAAATATTTATGTTTTAAATTTGTTACATAATAATAATAATAATAATACTTGGACGATTTATATAGAGCCGTTTTTGTGAAAAATCACCTCAAGGGCGCTGTACAAATAATACTTGCTAGGGTTAATATTATTATGTACATATACAGAAAACATACTTACCTGGTAGGGCACTCCAGATTAAAACTTAATTAAATTACAATGTTTTGAGCTGAGATGGTATGACTTGACTAATGATGGCTGCACGCACAGGACACATATATTAGAAAACACTGCACGTTGCATGACATTGCAGTTACTGTTTAAACTCTATTTGTCATTGGTATTATATACATTAGAAGGTTATTGACAAAAGAAGAGTAGATGCTTATTTGAAACATGATTTTGTTTGAGATTTTTTGATAATAATTATTTACATTTACGAATAATAAAATTATTTGTTTATTAGGTAACTGATCCATTCATGGATATGACTGTCCGAAGAGATGAGTTTTGAGTTTTGATCTGAATTCTGTCGAGTCTTTAATGAATCTTAGATCGTATGGCAGTTTATTCCAGGCTTTATGGCCTGATACGCTGAAAGCTCGCTCACCAAACTTAGTATCTGGTGTGCGCTTTAGTTCCTTCAGCCTCCCGATGGCCGATGCCGTCGCTGATCTAAGAGTTGATTGGCGTGAATTGGAATTTTCTGGGATGCAGAGTTCCGATAGGTAAGCCAGGGCCATCACGTTAATTGATTTAAATACCATCCAGCTAAGCTTGAACTGGATTCTTTCAGGACATTTGAGCCAGTGCAGATTTTTTAGATGTTCTTAAATGTGCGAGTATTTAGATACGCCTGTAATTAGTCTTGCCGCAGCGTTGAAAACGGATTGTAATTTGTTAATTTGATAGTTGGGGAGACTTGCAAATATTCCATTTGTTTGTTTGTTTTTATTATATTCATATATATTGAAACCTTAACTGTAAATTTAGGATAAAGTTTTGAATAACAAGCTCCCGATAGACAAACTACAAAAAAGTAGTTTATGGGACTTTTTGAAAAAAAAAAAATTCAATAAACGAATACCGGTATTTACATATTGTTACGTAACGTCAGAAAGTTCCTAAAAAGAAACTAGCCACTCGTAAAACATCAACGGTAAAGCGACGCCAGCGCCACGCCTGCCAACGGCAGCTTGCCCGCCCGGCTTGCGCGCATTCTCTCCTCGCACCCGGCTTCGGAAGCTCTCGCCCCCCACCCGCTCTGGAGATGGCATCCCTGGCACGCCGCCGACTACGTCTCGAAAAGGAACGCGCGAGCCGCCATGTTGGCAGTTGCCAATTGCTTCTACTAGGACCCCCGTTTGCCACTACAACCTAAACTGTGAGCTGTCTTTGTATTCCCCCTTTTTGTGTTGTAACTTATTCGAGCCCCTGTTTTCATGCCCGTTTAGATAATATCAGAGAGAAATCACCCGTAACTTTCATTTGAGGTTAGGTTAGCCTTCTGATTAGCATAACATAACTTACCGTGACTGTACCTTCCTCTGAATAAACCCTGAGTTTGAAAGCATTTTGTAGTTTCATTTGACAAAGTATTAGAGTCCCAGTTCCCAATTATAAGACTGCCTGTCGGCCTACGACCCTGCAGAGGAGCTTCTTGGCCTGCCGAAACTGAGCTAGTCGAATGTCCAGAGCCGAGCTCCCTGGAGGGACACCACCCTCGGGGTAAGTCTGTACAAATGAACTGTCTCCCGTAACCACTCTTTCCCAACCTTCCTCCTCTCGTTCTCCCACATCCCTACATCGTCAGTACCATTCTTTTTATAACAATATATCTAGAAGATGTCGCAGACTGAGTACGGGATAGGATTTGTGTGATTTCAGATTTGTGGTTAATATCTTTGTTCCGTTGTTAATTCTCTTGTCTGGACCCCCAAATACCAGAAAAATCTTGTCTGTACAGGAACAGGATGTGCTTTTGATAGATTCTCCTATCTTAACAAAATGATTGCAATCTTTAGAGCACAGACGTCAGGTGGGAATGGTTTCATTGTTCTACCTTCAAAGGAAGATGGCCTGAGAAACTTGCGTCATTGATCCCTTCGGCGCCGGTACATAGTCGGGAAACAAGTCAAACACGCGTCCAACGGTTGACATACCATATTAGAAAGAGCAATGGGACTCACTCCTGGGATAAATGCTATATATATATCATAGATGTAATAATAATAATCGGATGATTTGTATAGCGCCGTTTTTGTTAAAAAATCACCCCAAAGGCGCTGTACAAATATTAATTCATATTCTTTATCTAATTACGTACGAACAGATAAAGAAAAACATATTTACCTGGCAGGTCGCTTCAGATTAACACAGTTTTATCAGAAAATTTAATCTTGCAGATTACATGATTTTTACAATTGCTATTTTATCCTATTTTTCTATTGATGTTATATTTATTAAAAGATTGGTGGGACAAGAAAAGTTGGTATTTATTTGAAATATTTATAATTATTAGGAAAGAAGAATATTTATAAAATGACCTTAAAGAGCATAAGAAGTTTTTAATAGACATTAACATTTTTTTAATATCTTTTTTTATTTACACATTTAGTTATTTACAGTGTTGCGGGCTGTGGACGCGTTTGCGCACTGGTGAGTGATTTTTTTTTTACTTGATCTATAAGTGACTTTAGGAAAGCACTAACCCGCTAGCCTAGGTAACCTAGTTTGAATTGTAACAGTCTGAAGATGCCCGTGTAAAGGTGATACCGGTCCACTCTAAAATAAACACATGGAAGATAGTTACAAAGGTTATTTTTTGTCAAAAAATTTATATTAAAATGGAATTTCACAATGAATAGATAGTTTCTCTAATTTTTATTTATTCCATATTCAAATATAAACTAGAAAATTCTAACATTTTGTATCACTCATGTAATATTATGTAGGTTATGTTTTGGTATATACGTATTATATAATTTTATTTCATTTATATTTATCTTCCCTTTACAAACTACTTATATAATTAATACTCTATAACTCTCTTATGTTGATTTTCAACCAATATTTTTTTATTTGGATATTTTTGGCATTCACTGTACCCGTATATTTAAAAATATTTTCTTTTTTGCTAATTTAAGTACAAGATGACGAAATTTTTTTTATGTAAAAGCCCAATGAGCGTTGATAAATAAATAAATAGTATTTTTAGTATCGATATTGAAAGCAGGGTGAATGCGGGAAACACCATTTATTAAACGCGGTTGGCGCTAGCAAAAAGTTGTACAAGGAAGCTAAGCTAGCAGTCCACAGTGGAGTGCTGATACCAACCCTGGTGTATGGCATGGTGAGGCGTGAAACTGGTAGATGGAGGGTGCAAGTAGACTGAATGCCGTAAAAATGAGATCTCTGAGGCGAATCTGTGATAAAACCATATATGATCGTGTGAAAAATGTTGAGATTCATAAAGAATTTTTTTTTTTTACAGTAACTCCACACAGGAGACCAAGGAGGAAATAATTTCCCTCAAGGCCTATGCAAGGCTGATGTTAAGCATAATGATTAAAATTAATAAAGGGACGCTTAGATGGTTTGGGCATGCAGAGCGAATGGATGAAGAAAGGAATGGGAGGAGAATATATGACGCAAAAGTGAATGGAATAATAAGCCGGGAACGCCCGAGGAAGACATGGCACGATCAATTGCATCAAATTTCATGTCAGAAGTCGGAATAGCAGAAGAGAATGTATGAGACGTTGTATGAACGTGAACGAAGCAAGAAGTGTATGCAAAGATAGAGTTGTTTGGCGGTCCATCCTCTCCGCCTACCCCTGCGGAGAAACGGCGTGATGGTTACGTAGTTAGTTGAGTTAACAAACACCCATCTAAGTCACAATTATAATCCATGAATCCTGTGGGCCGATCGAGGACTTCATGGCGCGGAAATATTCTAAAATAAAATTTCAAAAATGAATCAAAACAAAAATAACCTTTTTTAAATCTGGATGTAAAGCTTTAAGTTACAAAGAACGCAGGTTCTTGAAGGTATTTTTTATGTTTCTCTCGTATTATGGTGTATTGTGTCTGTACTGTGACCTTAGAAATGTTTTAAGGGTCCATGTATTTTACGATCAAGTTCTGCTTTACGACTTGAAGAAGGTATTTCGTTACGGCTATGAGGAATACGGCCGAATTCCTTCCACAGCTTTGTGCAGGTCGTTTTGGAGAAACGATTTTCTGTTCGCGTTCTTGGGAAATAGAATTATTTCAGGAAATTCGCAAAGCGTGGCTGACCGATCTCTGTTGTGATATTTACTTGTAGCAGGTTCATTGTTCCAACAGAAGGAAATAATGAAATGAGTTTATTTTTATTTTCATAAGAAGCAATCACTTTGTGGTTTGACATTGTATATGGTAGTAAATGAAACACATTGTTATAAACCACGAATATATTTTATTTTCACCAACCGCTTTCGCTTAACTCAAGCTTCATCAGGGTAAATATAATAACTGAGTTTATCGTTTGTGGAATATTTGTATAAATCAGTTAACCATAGTTTACAAATATTTTATATTATTTTTTTATTGTGTATAACAGACTGCGTCCATTTACAATACACGGGAACACAAAAATAATGTTTATAAATTAAATTTGTTTTTTTTTGTGTGTGTCTCTTGAAACCTTCAAGGTTTGTGTTGAAAATATCAAGAGATGTTATTTAGCAGCATCATACCACAGAGAGGTTTTAATGAAATCCAATGTATAAAAACAATTGCTATAATGTTTTAAAATTAATATGAAAAACATTGAACCTGCCATGTTGTATTGAGGTTAGCCCATAGATATACCACTCTGGTTAGCCAGAGATTACATATTCAAAAGAAGAAGGTGTGTTTGGCTAGAATATTTTAAAAATGGAAAACACGAGTAGGTAAGAACTTAAAACCTTTAATATTTATATACGTTTTGAAAAAAAATAAATGTTTGGAATGGAATAAAATTTTTAAATTAATGTTTCTTTGTTTCATTGTAATAGTCGTCACAAGCCATTCAAAAGGACAAGCGATAATTCACAACTTCATAACTTTATTAATAAAAAAAATCCCGAGCAAGGCCGGACACACATTAGCTTGTTTTAAATAAATGTAATAGCCGAGTAGAAAAAAGTAATAAGCAATTGAATTTTCGTTATCAATTTTCGTAATGTCTACTCACTGGGGTGGGAAAAAGAAGCTTAATAAAATTATATCAATGACGAAAATCATTGAACCGCGTCATCGTTAGCGGATAGAAAATAAAATAATTTTAAATCTGACACTTTAATTTAAATAAGGTCGTTTCATAAGATCTCCGCGTACCGGAGAGAAAGGAACTCATTTGTGCTTTCTTCCTCCTATTTAATAATAATAATAATAATTTATTTATTTATTTGTAAGAAACACACAGCCAAATATATATACAGAGGATGTTTAACAAAAGGTAAGCCAACAAAGTTTATTGTGCTAACAGTGGTTAAATACAGATGTTTTATTTATGAAGCTAACAAAATAAAGAAAAAACCAAATTAGAAGGAAGGGGGAGAGGAAGATAGGATCGGGACAGGAGATGCTTCTCTCGATACAATTTATACTCGTGCATCAATTTGTGGTCGTACGTATTACATCGGTTCGATATTTTGAAAGGATTTTGGGAAGAATGTCGATATTGTGAAATTGTGTCATATATTGCGCACAAATACGGGGAATTGGAGAAATTATCCTGAGATTGGTCCTGCAAGAAGGGCAAATAAAAAAAAATCTGTTTGTCCGTTTGGTCTTGACGGTATGTGAATGTTTATAAAGTTAATGAGCTCTGGCGAGTCCAGGCCATTAAATGACAAGATTTGATCAAATATTAATTCTCGCGTTTGAAGCGTGACGAAGTTGTGGCATTTTAAGGATTCGGTATTATTTGCAAAGTTAAATTACGTTGAATAATAATAATAATTTAATGATTTATATACCGCCGTTTTTTTGTGAAAAATCACCTCAAGGACGCTATACAAAAATTACTAGCTATTCTCTATGTAATTATGTACAAACACTAAAGAAAAACATACTTACCTGGCAGGTCGCTTCAGATGAACACAGTTTTATTAGAAAAGTTAAGCTTATAACTATTATGATTTTTACAGTTGCTATTTTGCGCTCCTTTTCTATTGATGTTAAATTTATTAGAAGATTGGTGGCACAAGAGTTGGTGTGTATTTGAAACATTTATAATTTTTAGGCCTGGAGAATATTTATTGATCACATTGCTATTTAAATAAAGTATTTTTATTTATAGATTGAATTTAAATCAAATTAAATAATGTTTTTATTAAGTTCTACAAGTATTTTAGTTGTTTTTATTACTGTGATAGTTGTATCGGCGTTCATCGTCATTTTCAAACTGTGGTTAGGTCACGATGACACGACGTACTTATATGATTCTGTTTACCCCCACCCACTTTCAATTTTTATGGTATCTAAAATGATCTATTTACAGAAACCGATTTACAGAGAAAATAATTGTGATAATAGATGCTGTATCCTTTGAGGTACTTGTAGTCGACGTCTGTTTTCCCCGCATTAAATGGAAACGTTTTATCAATTGTTTTGTAATGACGCGAATGCTATTGACTTATTTAAAAGTGTTGTATTGTTTAGGTCTTGTTAACATACTGAAAATAATAAAATAATGATAATCGAATAAAAACAAAATTAATAAATTCGATTTACATAAAATTAAAAAAAATAAACGAAATAAACACAAAAACAATTAATTATCCACGTATATTCAAAGCCGGCATTAACAAAACCCTGCTTTCATGCGGTACTTAAAGCAGTCTATCAAAGTCGTTGAAGTTTACAAAGCACAGCCAGGGGACTATTTGTGAGATGTCAGATAAAACCCAAGTAGTACAACAAAGGTACAATAAATTATACAAAACTATAATCTTATTTTTTTCGACGAAAATGCTCATACGAGGGCTTATCCTGCATTAAAGCAAGAGAAACGGAATAATAAGTAGCTTGATTCACATAATCGCCACTACGGTTTGACCCCAACCTTTGGATGTGACTACAAGCGTTCTACCCACTCATCCACTGAACTAACAAGTTACAAGAGCAGCATGACTCGAATTTTCAGAGTGAGAGTACTAGAGAAGTATACAATCCAGTGAAGTGCAGTTCGTATTTTAAAAAGTTAATTATAAAAATATTATTGAGGGAATGCAAAATGATATAAATTGTAAAATATCAATATTTTTAACCCTTCGGATGCCAATGCACGATTTATCGTTGTTCTCGAGAGAGGCTCGAACAACGATTGTTGTTTGAGCAAATATTGAAAGGTAGGAAAATAATATTGGCACCAATGTTCACTCTCGCCCTTCAGCAATTCAAAAACATACTTTTTTTGTAGTGTAACGTTATAACTTCATTAAATAAAACGAACACTTTGTTTTGAAGCAACAATTTATTTTAAATTCATCACCAACCGGTTTCGCTAATCACAAGCTTCGTCATGGTAAAATTTAAAACTAAACAAAAATACATAGAGTGAGCACATACTCGTAGATAGGTGAGATATACAAAATATTTTTTTATGTTTTCCCATTCTGTTACATGCAAAGATATCTCCGTCTCGCTGTTCCGTTGTTTCGTTTTGTATTTTGTCTCTCTCTTATTATATTTTGTAGGCCTCACCTATATATAAATATATATATAAACATATTGCGGTAGACATCTCTAGCGGTCCACTGAGAGGACGACCATATGACGGACTATCTATACTATGGAAGAAATCATTCAAGGCAGTGACAATCGATTGTGAAACTCCCAGAATAATAGCGATTGATATCACACTAAACACTGGAACATTACTTGTCATGTGTGTATACATGCCTGTGGACAACACTGATAATTTAACAGAATATTTATCCTGTCTATCGAAATTGCACATGATAATCGACGAAAGAGACAACCCTAATAATAATAATAATAATAATAATAACAAAGCATTTATATAGCGCAGTTTTGTGTTATTTCACTTCAAGTGCGCTTTACTATAAATAAACTTAAACATGATTAAATAACTCCATTCAGTGGTATTCCTACAGTGCTACTTTTACATATTGTATAATTCTGGGAAACTTTAATGCCAATATGAATTCGCCTTTTGTGCGTGAACTTAAATCATTCTGCTCAGAATATAACCTACAAATTGCAGATGTTGACATACTCCCGCCCGACTCGTACACATATGTAAGCGATGCACATAATGCAACTAAGTGGCTAGACCATTGTCTCGTTACTCAGGCAGTACGCAATACAATTGAAGATATTCATATTGACTACAATTCCGAATGGTTTGATCACAGACCGATGCACACTACTCTAGGAACTATTGGGCTACCTACATATACTTCTAGTTGTACAATAGTGGAGGATCCATGCCGATGGCGGCCCAAAAGTCAAGCACAAGTGGAGTCCTACTCCAGATATGCACAATTAGCCATAGGTCAACTTGAGATAATTTGTGGAACCGACACAGAAACTCATGACAGCACCATTGTAAATGCAGCCCAAATAGATGACCCATATAAAAATATTGTACAAGTATTACGTACCTCAGCAATGTCTGCATTTAATACAGGGAGGAAGCCTACAAAAGGGCGAAAATGGAAGGCTATAGCTGTTTGGAATGAGCAGGTTTCCTTACATTATGAAACATCGAGAAATGCACACATAAAATGGCTGCAGAATGGACGACCTACTGATGGTCCTATCATGGAAGCTGGAAAACAAAGTAGATCGCTCTTTAAGAAAGAATATAAGAAGTGTCAAAGGAAATTCGAACAGAATAAAATGGATAAAATAGCAAACAGCTTTCAATGCAAGAACTTTTCGTCTTTCTGGGACAAAACCAATACTGTATTGAAAGCAAAACATACCGCACCGAGCCATATTGATGGAAAATCTGAAAATAAAGACATAGCTGAAGTTTTCAGGAATACTTTTTGCTCCACACCAGTTCAACCGCAAATAATGGATAAACAGATTGATGCACCAACAAATCAACCGGAACAACAGCCGTCCATAGTCATCTTACCTGAGATGGTCCAACGAGCAACACGCAACATGGCAGGAGGTAAATCTGCAGGTCACGATGGACTTGTCATAGTAACAAGTGGGGTAACAACATAGTAACAACACGTAAAACATGCGGGGGGTACGTAACAACTCTACTGGCCTCTCTCTTCACCGCTATGATCGGACTCGGACACATTCCGACAGAAATATCCAAAACCATAATAATATCGATCCCCAAAAGCCGTCAATTGAACCTGACATCATCCGTTAATTACAGGCCCATATCTCTTTCCACAATAACTGCAAGAATCTTTGAAAAAGTCATCTTACACTTAACCGAAGACAAGCTCAATACAGAGGACTCCCAAATGGGCTTCAAAGCTGGATGCTCAACTGATACAGCCATATATAGTATGAAAAGAACAATTGAATATTATAAAGCCAGAAAAACAACGGTATACGCATGCTTCCTAGACTTGAGCAAAGCCTTTGACAGGGTTAGTCATAATAAGTTGTGGAAAAAACTGACCGAACGACAAGTACCACCGCAAATTGTTAATATATTAAGTACATGGTACAACCAACAGGAAAACTTTATCAGATGGAATAATAGCCTATCAGAAGCAGCTCAATTGAAGTGCGGCGTTAGACAAGGAGGCTCAATGTCCCCAGTACTGTTCAATGTATACATGGATGAACTTATCAAAACTCTTAAGAAAACAAGTATCGGATGCCACATTGCTGGGGTATGTATGAACAATATCAGCTATGCAGATGACATGGTCATACTTGCCCCATCGGTAAGAGCAATGAGAAAACTTCTAGCCATATGCGAATCGTACGTTATTAGTCACGGGCTAATGTATAATGCAAAAAAATCATCACTGCTGATTTTCAAGGCAAATACGGGTCCTGCTGTCATTCCGCCCATACGTCTCAGCGGAGCCAATCTTGAAATCTGCAGCGAAATCAAATACTTGGGGCATGTCATCACTGATGACCTAAATGATAAAAATGACATAGAACGCCAAAGAAGAGCACCGAGCGTACGCGCCAACATGCTCGCCAGGAGATTTAATAGGTGCAGTCCTCCGGTAAAAAAGCAACTATTCCAGACATACTGCATGAGCTTTTACACTAGCGAACTATGGACAAGTTATACACAAGGCGTCATGGACACACTCCGAGTGCAATATAACCACGCTTACAGGGCGCTGTTCGGCCTCCCTTGGAGATGCAGCGCCTCGCAGATGTTCGCAGAGGGAAGGGTGCATGGGTTCGCTGCTTTGATGCGCCACAGAATAGCCGGGACGAGTCAGCGCTACCGGAGATCGGAAAACACTCTTGTCCCAGGCCGTCGCCCAGTGGCATGGCGCGCCCCTACATCGTAGATGGAGAATTTCCCTCAGGCCACTGTAGCATAAGTGTTAAATATGTTATTTTAATTTAATTTATTTTTTATTTTATGTTTTTATATTATATTTCCACAGTGTGTAATTTTTTATTCTTAAAATGTATTCTTTTTATATGGCAGACAAAGTATTGCACTCACCGCTTTGTTCTGCTGAAATAAAACATTATTATTATTATTATTATATATATATATATATATATGCTAGGTCTATGTATTTTTGTTTAGTTATAAATTTTACCCTGGCGAAGCTAGGCCTAGGCGAAACCGGTTGGTGATGAAATTTAAAAAGTATATGTTCCGAAACAAAATGTTTGTTGTATTTAATAAATATGTTATACAATAAAAGAATTGCTTTTTTTCGAAAACACAATTACTCAGTATAAATAAATATAGAGACCTGATGAACATTTAGTCAGCGCGAAACGCAGTCGCCATCAACAATATTGATTAAAGAGGGTGTTAAACGAAGTAATTTTATTTATTTTTGGTAACAGCAAATCTATCAAAACAATAAATCAAGCCAATTATAAATTTTCCACTGCTGATGATAAATATTGTGAGTAAGGTGTGACAATATACAGTTTTACATCAGTTAGCTTAAACTACGTCAGTGGGAGAGAGGGGGAGGGAATATAGGAGTGGGATAAAGGTACAAAGGACAAGAGTAGATGGAAATGTGACTTAAGTTATGTGGTTTGAGAGCGGTTTTGTAATGGATTTTAATTTAATATCACGTATAGTGCGTTAAAAATGTTAATGTGGTAATAATTTAATTTGAATGGGTCTGTAGATAAAAGAATTTTGTTTGGAATTGGTTTTACAATGAGAGATATAAAAAAGTAAGTGGCTGTATACTATTGCGATTTGAGATATGAAATAATAGGCGTTTGAGAAGATAAAGGCGATCAACTAAGTTGCGTGCGATTTTTAATAACATTGACAAACTGTGCGGAGTCTTCATTGCTAACATGAGATCTAAAAGAGCTACAGTATATGCACCATGAATTGACAGTTTCAAAATTAGCTTAAGTATATATTGAAGTCGTTAACGTTTTAAGATTAATAAATGGCAATGTTAAAGTTTAACGGTGCGCCGATGGAAGGCATGTCAAATACTTAAAGAATGAGAAGAAATACACCAGGAGAACAGAAAGAGAAGAGCGCAAGTGAAGGGGTCATTTAAACCTTCCTTTCACCGAGCTCTTCGTCGCAAAAGCACTCCACGGGGATTAGTTTAGAAAAATTCAAAGCGTAACAAAGAGTGTCCACTAAGATAAGAAGACATCGACAAAAGGATCAAAACACAAAACCACAAATAAAAATTCCCTTCGAATTGAACTTAACATCTTTACAAGGTGATTTTCATTCATATCTACTATATATTCTTGCGTACCGGAGGATGCAACGTGAAAATTTGATCTGAGGTATACAAAACACAAAAAAAAACATGTCAAAATGAACACACGCGATAAAAAGTCTAATCATTTTAACTAGTTTGATATCCGTGTAAAAAGTTTTGCAGTGATTTTTAGACTCGGTACTTACCGACTTCATGTGAATTTTTTCGATCATTACAAAACAAACACTGATTTTCAAACTTGGTAATTTAGACCAACGAACGAAAAGGGTTGACTTATATAACAAACTTTTGCAGAATCAAGTTTAGCAAGGAAACATCCCCTTTAGTAAAGTTTTTAATACTTTTAAGTTTAAGAATTCAACCCCTCGGAGAAAAGAAAATGAACATTTTTCCGAAGCGCAAATCTCTTCATCCCCTTGGCGATAGAAGCCTTTGGAATTTGGACGTACAATAGTTCGAACTACCTTGCCACTTGATATTTTAGTCTACGCTCTGACTGTAATACTCTAAAAAACCCAACGAAATTAAGCGTTGTATCAAATAAAGAAGAAAAGTTAAGTTAACAAGTTAGTTTATGTAACTATCTCAGACGAAAAAAAGAATGAATAAATAATTTAAAAAAATTAAATAAATAATTTAAATAAATTAAATGAGTAATTTAAATAAATTAAATGAGTAATTTAAATAAATTAAATGAGTAATTTAAATAAATTAAATGAGTAATTTAAATAAATTAAATGAGTAATTTAAATAAATTAAATGAGTAATTTAAATAATTTAAATGAGTAATTTAAATAAATTAAATGAGAAGTTTAAATAAATTTAAATAGTAATTTAAATACATTCAATAAGCAATTTAATTTAAATTACCAAATTGGAAAATTACCATTGGCCTGAAATCTAAAATAAGTTTGGTATGAAACAGGCCTTCTTAACGCTATCCATCCAAATTTTAAAACATTCTATGAGGCTTCTCCGTAAAAAGTAATCTACAGGATAAAATCACTTGTTGGGGAAATTCTCAGACTCAGACAAACAGATCTGTAGGTAGACAGCAGGAAATCGAGAGACATGAAGACCTACCTCCTAGCGCAAATGATAACCGTATAAATATAAAAAATATTCCACTTACCTGAGCGCCTTAACTTCTATTCATTAATGAACTCTGCTTACCTGAAAAGAGTAAAAATAATTCATGAGTATAAATATTAATTTGTAACATAGCTGTAATATAGCTCATATTAGGAGGGAATACATTTGCAGGCAATGTAAAAATTTTATAAAAACACCAATCTGTTTATTAGTTTTTTATTACAGAAACAAAACAGAACGTTGATTACAGTGAGAAACAATTTTGAGAAAATAAAAATACACAGTGGGTACATATGATATGTTTTCTCGTAATGTCTTATATATAAGATTGGAATTCACTTTGTGGCATCATTATTAATAAATTAATTAAAAATTACTTTGTAATCACTATTTTATTAATATATACATTTCAACATGTTTCGAAAGCGATGCTTTCCTCGTGAGGAATAGTATTCTGTATATGTCAATAAAGTGGTGATTACGAAGTAATTTTAAATTCATTTATTCTTATTTATACATAGAGTATTTACCGGATGACATGTGTAATCTAATAGTGTGTATGTGAGTGTATTTGTAGGTGTGGGAAGTGGTGATCTACATAATATATTATAGAAGTGATGGCATATGTATGCGAATTGAACAGTTTTTACCATTATCAAGAAGCTCCTTTTAAATGTGACCAGTGAATCCGAATAAATGTCAATGTTGGAGTTGTTTGGGTAAATATTATTGAATGAATGAAGAGCACGGTTAATTGGCGAATTGCAGCTTCATTTGTCTCATAATTATGCGTGCGGAATAGTGTTGTATTGCGGGGACATCTCAAAGGTATGTTGAAATTAATTAGGCACAGAAGCTCGGTACAGTCGATATTATTGTTTAGAATCTATGTAGAAATGTAAAATCATCTACTGTTCGCCTCTCTTGCAAAGATTAAGTAATTAATAGGTCAGATCAGCAATGGCATTTAATGTGAAGGGACTTCTGAAGATTGTCTAAATATATCTGTAAATAAAGCTGCATGGTTTATGGAAAGCATACGCCGAGGTTAAACGGATGATTAAAAAGTAATTAAAATTGAAGAACGGGTTTAAAAAGCAATAATTAAAAATACAAGAGGAAAATTAAAATGTAGAAATATCCAAGAAAACTTTAATTTGTTCAAAGCTCGGTGAGGGTGAAGTCATAATGGAGATCATTTTACAGGCTGCAAGAATAATAGTATTTTTGTTGAAATCACAGAGCTAAGAATATAACCCGAGGAAAAAAAAGTAAGAATTAAGGTCAGGAGAAGGGATAATAGGAAGGGTAATGTGCGTCCAATTGCTTAAAGTCAAAACATACATTTGTAATGTATACTCGTATTTATCGTTCCTAATTTTTATGTAAACAAAATTCTAGTAAAAACACATGATAATTTGTTGCAGTAATAATAGCTTTTAAATAAATATTAAGAATGGTCACAGTGAAGGCAATCGATATCTATAAGACCTTGTAATATTTATGAAACTTTTTTTTTCATGTGATGCGGTAACTTTGTGATTTGACATTACATTTTAAATATAAAACAAATAACATTGCTTACATCACATTTAATTTTTATATACATTTGCCGACTGGGTTTCGCTACTACCGTAGCTTCTTCAGGGCAGTATATTACTACTAAACTATAGTACTATAGGCAGTATACTAAGTTTAGTAGTATACTGCCCTGAAGAAGCTACGGTAGTAACGAAACCCGGTCGGCAAAAGTATATAACAAATAAAAGTGTTGTAAACAAAGTTGTTTTATTTTTCAATGAAACCATTATGTTTTTATTCACTGCAAAATAGTTAACATTGTCGTAATCCCTAGAGCAGGACATTTAATAGAATAGCAAAGAAAAAATAGAAAATGCTTTTTATTTTTTTTAAGAATGAAAACATTTCCGGGTTACGAATAACCTGACAATATTTGGAAATCTCCTACTACCATCGGAAGTATCCGGTGGCATCACAACCCTCTTGCTGCGAACTCCCCTAAACCTAACAGTGGCGGTTTTCTCTGAAGTATGTATGTGCAATGAACTCCGATAAAAATATAATAAAAGTTGTGTTATAATTTTTAACAGACTTTAAACAGTTCGCTATTCAAATTTCGTGCTCCAAAATCCACTCATACGCTTTAATACTACCCGAAATGAAACCAATACGTGCGATATTAATTCAGTACCTATGAAACTTTCTGTCCTAAGAAATAGTTCATACGAAAACTTACTTGTGGGGTTTCAGTGATAAACCGCGGAAATGTCTATACCTTAGGAGTATGTTAGCTGCCCGAGTGCTCAGCGACAATGAAATTTTTTAATAGCAAATTTTAATGGAATAGTATTTTGCAATCGAAAGATTCCTTTTTTTGTTTTAAGTTGTCATTAAAATACGTTAATTAGTTAAAACGTTATTTTAAAGTGAGATTTTAGTATTTAACACGTTGACTGCCAACTACGAGATAACTCGTAGATTGCGTTCTTTGCTATGACGCCGACTACGAGTTATCTCGTACTGTGTTTATTTGCCATTTTCGTGCAGCTACGATAAAATTCGTAGTATATCAGTGCTAACACGGATAGATGGCTTCTGGGAAGAGAACAAAAGATCAACGCTGGCTTACATGAACAGAAAATACATTTTGTATGCTTTTTGATGACTATGTACTATAATTAGAGTTTTTAAAAATATAATATGATTAAATGAAATTGGCTTTTTAGACCGGAATTCTGAAAATTGCCATGGCAATCAACGTATTAAAATATTTTTTATAACTTACGATATTATATTCACTAGCCACAGACGCTTTGAAATTATTTTAAAACTGGGGAAAGATATATAATAATTATGGAAAAGACAAATTTAATCAAGAATTATGGAGGAGGAATATTTTTTCTCCCTTTTTTTAAGCTCGAAATGAACTCCCAACGCGATGGCCACAAACCGTCCCTAAAACCTAATAAACATTTATATTCTCATGTATGAGTGAGTTGAGTGGGGACGAAAAAGCCGTAATCTAGGCCTACTGATCAACAAAGACAAAACAAAACCAATGGTGATCGACAGGGCAGACACCTTTGTACGAACAAATGCTCTCACAGACTTAGAAACGATGAATAATTTCATATACCTAGGCTGGACTATAAGTTATGAAGGAGACTGTGAAACAGAAGTGAAAAGAAGGATTTGCATGACAAAAGACGTCATGAGCGAAATGCAAAAGATACGAAGTGACAGAGGCATAACGAAGATCGGTGAGACTCGTCCGTCTTTAGGGTGTGGAAACATAGAAACTCAGATCCAGCAAAATGAAGCGGATAAACGTTTTCGAAATGTGGTGTTGGAGGAAAATTCTCATGATTCCATGTACAGCCCGGCCCACAAATACATCAATTCTGGAAGAGCTTGGCATCCAGAATTGGCTATCAACTGTGTGCCTACAGCGTATCCTCAGATTCTTTAGACATACCGCTCGCCAAACCGGAAACTCCAACCTGGAGAAGCTTATGGTCAGTGGCAAAGTGGAAGGCAAGAGAAGCAGAGGAAGGTTACCGATGCGTTGGAGTGACCAAATTTCTCAGGCGTCTGGAACGTCGGTGTCCGCAGCGCTCCACGTAGCGCAGGATCGCGAGAAATGAAGGAGCCTTGTACGCCAGGGAGATTGGAGTGGGGGTTACGATCCTCAGCAATGAGGAAGCGACTTAAAAATAAGTTACGGTTGTGAAGAAAACGGTTGGCGACTCAATGCACTTAAGTATTAGTAAAAATTTTGTAAAAAAATTTGCATACATTTAAAATCTAACGAAATGAGTCCAAAAAAGAACGTTAAACTAAAAATACATGAATTTCAAAAATATACTCGTAAGTAGCAATTATTATAATAGAGGTACAGAGCAGAAGGTACTTGCGGGAGGCGCGCCCTTTCATAACGTCATAAGTCGTCCTTTATCCCGGTGGAATTCTAATTCCGGTTAAAAGGCGGAAGTACTTTTCCAGGTTTTTGCAGGTTTTCGGGGCAGTCATTATGAAAATTTCCCAAGCTCCGTAATAAATGCCGAGTGCAGCCCTTTGCGAGCGACAAGGGATGAATATTTTAGACCAGTGTTTCCCAAATAATGCAATATTTTTGTGGTAAGAAAAAGCTTTACCCATATTGTTTTAAGCGATACAGTTAAAGCCGAAGGAAGCAGATATTTTAATCGTAATTTAATTTAAATAGCTCAAAAACAACATGTTGAAACTATTAATTAAATATCAAGTTTCTCGAATTACTGTAAAATGTGGTTTTCGGTTATACAAAATAGGCGAATGGGGATGATTTTGAAATTCGATATTTTCGCTTAAGATTAGAAATTATGTTACAAAAGTTAAATATGATGAACAACCAAAGAACATATAATAATCCCCTAACAATGATTTACAAGCTTATAATATGCTCCCTAAATATTTGTAAAATAATATTGGTAATTCAATCCAATAAGAGTGGTATTCACTTTGTGGCGTCATTATTAATAAATGAATTTAAAAATATACTTAGTATTCGCCACTTTATAAATATACACTGATATGTATATATATAAAATGGTGAATACTATATATATTTTTAAATCCACTTATTAATATTATGTACACCGTCAATGTTCAAAATTATAATACAAGAAGCTGTCGTGATTTTAGGCGTAAAAAAATTGTTAAATTAACAAACTAATTAAAGGGTTTAATAAAGTATTTAATCTTTAGGTAATCATTCTAGCCAAATAAGTGAAAATATAATTTTCTTTTATTTGGATTTTAAAAAAATAATTAAATAGCCTTCTAAAAGACGCAAAGGAAGCCACAAGTATTGGCACATTAGGATATGTATTGAATACGAATGACCCGACAATATTTGAAAAACTCCTGCAACCATCATACTTAGCGTAAACGTTTATTGTGTCTTGATGGAGGACGTAGCTAACAGTGGAATTGATACCACCAACGCCTGGGTGGTAATGAGACGCATTTGTTAACTCAGTCACTAATAAACCATTAAAAAAACTTAATCATTTAGTATCAATTTCAATAACTCTTGGTAGCATAACGTACAGCGGGTTTCAAATTTAAAAAATATATATATTAAAACTGACATAATACGTAAAATTTCGCAATTAGATCACGAATGTCGATGAAATTGAAATGAAAATGATTTTTTTTTCTAAATAATTTAGACAGCTATGTATTGTTGAATCAAAGCGTTGTAAAACGTAAAACAAATGCGTATTCAATGAAGAGATAAGGTTTTCAATAATTGGAGGCAAAGGCCCGACACGACGGAGTAACAAATGTTTCGTTTGTTTCATAATGGCATTTTGATGACTCGTAATGATGATGATGAGTACGTCACAAATGATTTTTAAATTTAATAACAGAAGTTATCTGAAATTTATAATTGGGAAATGATACCATTCGAGCTTTTAAAATACTGGAGTTTTTAAAAACACATTTTGTATCATTGGACGGTGGGCAGATAAAGATATAATTTCTTCAAAAGATTTTCATTCACCTTGTGGCGTCATTATTAATAAAAGAATTAAAAATTAATTTGTAATCACCACTTTACCAATATATACATATCAACAAGTTTCGAAAGCGAAGCTTTTCTCATCGGGAATACATAGAATACTAAAAAATAATAATTTCAAGTATAGACAAATGTTAAAAATAGAAACCAATCATTATTTTGATATAAATAAACATTTAAAAATACAGTAGCTAACGATCACAAATAAATGCGGGCAGAATCTTGTAGTTATAAAAAAGTAGCACTCAAAAAAAGCATGATATTGACAGTTCTTAGAAGTCAAGTACGATACCGATAAAAAATGACGGAATGGACCGGGGTAGCCGGAACTCAGTAGAGATAGAGCGAAGGGCCCAAATGGACCATGAGGTACTGGGTTCGAACTCCAGCTGACACTGTTATCTTTTACTTTTCTGTGTCTTTTCGGTTTCGTGTTTAGATTTGGGAGTTGTTAATGTTATCTTCAATGATAAAAAAATAATAATAAGAACAATTTTTTTTTAAAAAAGGATCTACTCCATTGTGGACTGCTAGCTTCATTTCTTTTGACAACTCTTCTCTGGCGAGTAAAGACATATTTTTTTTAAATAATTTTAATACCGCCCATTCCCAAACTGCTCCTACCTGTACGAAGCCAGTGGGAATACAGCAAACCTCAATTGGGGTACCTTGTGAGGCTGAAGGGAGTGGTACCTAGCTATTTCGATCTGGTCACCAAACACGGCCAATGTCACTTCAAAAAACGTTTCGATTCTAAATGGCGGTACCAGGGCGATATGAGAGTAACAATTATTTTTATAAACAATAATTATTAGCCTGAAACACTCATCCAAATTGAAAAAACCTTCCGAGAAAAGATAAATGTCGCCGACAGGACTCGAACCTGCACCCTTCTGATTGCCGGTCAAGCCTTCCTCATACTAATAAAGTTGGTTGTTTACAGGTGAAATATAATAAAAAACAGTAATTATTGAATGAAACACTAATATATATTGATTAACTTGGCGGGTTTGCGATAAGCCGACGTAGCTCAACGGTAGAGCATCTGACCGGCAATCAGAAGGGTGCAGGTTCGAGTTTTTTCAATTTGGATGAGTGTTTCAGGCTAATAATTATTGTTTATAAAAATAATTGTTACCCTTTGCACTATGAACAAAAAACTTGTCTTAAAAACTTTAGTTTATCAATTAATAACGATATGAGACTATCTAGCAATCCGAATCCACATAAAAAAACCTTAAATATTTTCAACCACTTAATTTATTACGATTTTTTTTCCTCATTTCGTTTATTAAACAGGAAAACAATAAACACGGGCATTCCATTGACAGGTCTTCGTGGCGGAAAACTCATAAACGAGGAATGAAATAAACCAAATTGATTATTAATGATCTCCCTTTTCATTTTAATTACAGTCTTTGATTTAAGGGGTAAAAACAAGGAATTGGATAGGGTGGATTACGTCAGTCATACTTTTACAAAAAAGTGTAAATTTAGAAATTTAAAAAATTCAAAGCGAATATCAAAAATAATATTGAATTACTTATTTCGAAGTGAAATCAACATGCAGTAGGTAGTTATTATTTATTTATTTATTTTATGTCTTTGAACTCCGAAACAGAAATCACATTAATAAAAAATATTATTGCAGAATTTAATAACATAATAAAATTTGATTTAATAATAATAATACTTGGATGATATGTATAGCGTCGTTTTGCGAAAAATCATCTCAAGAGCGCTCTAAAATTATTACTTGCTTTTAAAAATATTTTTTCATTAGTATCATTATTTTTTTTAATAATAATTAAAAAAAATAAAACTATATAATAAAAAATAAAAAATAAATGTTATTAATTAATTTAACAAATAATAATAAAAACTGATATTAAATAAATAAAAATAAAATGAATTAATTAAACAAATAATAATAATTAAATTTATTAATTAAACAAATAATAATAATTTAATTAAAAAAAAACAATAACAATTAATTTAAACAAATAACAATAACTTAATTAATTAAACAAATGATAACAATTTAATTAATTAATTAATTAAACAAAATGATTAAATGAATTAATTAAACAAATGATTAAATTAATTAATTAAACAAATGATTAAATTAATTAATTAAACATATGATTAAATTAATTAATTAAACAAATGATTTAATTAATTAATTAAATTAATAATAATAACTGCAAAATTTAATAAACTAATGGAGTTCTACGAAATAATCGTAATAATAATAACTGCATGTAGTAGTTGTCGGCAATCTACCGCGCACACGTAACATACACTAGCATATAAAAAATCAGGAGTTCAATACTAGCGACCAACAAAGCCTTAACGCGTTAGGGTGAAAAAAATAAGTTTCCACCGCCGCCAGGCCGACCACCCCCAATGATTGATTACCTATAGAAATTATATCGAACCTTAAATTCAGAGGGTAATGCTAATTTTAACGTTCAATATTCATATAAAATTATTTTTCGAGTCGAAATCTTACTTCTTAATAATCGTCAAGAAAAAAGCTCTTAAAAGTTGTAATTAATATGGAAGGAACTTATTATAAAGGGGTGAGTAAAGATTTTTAACACACTTTAAACTTTATTGAAAAATAATCGACCCTTTTTGATAAGAATTTAATGCTTAATAAAAATACTAACCGATATTTCCAATAAGTATTGCATAGGTCGGTTTTTAAAAGTGTATATTTTTCAAATTTTTATGTAAATCAAATTTAATAATGTTATTATAAAGTTTGGCAAAGGATTTTGATTGTCATTATTGTGACAGCTGTTTCGGCGTTCAAGGACATTGCAATGACTTACTTATATGATTTTATTAACTCCCCATCCAATTTCAATTTAGACGGTGTTGAAAATGATTTATTACCGGTAAAACAGTAGTACCGGTAAAAATAATTAAAAAATTCCCTATTCTGTGTGGTACTTATATTAATTATGAGTTTTCCCCGTATTTAAATGACACAGTTTTCTTAATTGATTTAAATGTGTTTTATTGTTTTGATGACGTGAACATACTGAGAAGTGGTGAATAAACAATTTTAACTTGCGGCACGTTCCAAATTGGAAGATACTCTCAGTATCGCCGTGGTGAAAGACCATCATTCAGAATCGAAAGTTGCTTGAAATGGCTTTATCCGTATTTGGTAACCAGATCTTAACTACATACTCCAATTAGGCATGTCACAGTCCTACTGGCTCCCGACAATTGGGAACAGTTGGAAATAAAAATTGCGGTGTTTTTAATATAGTGTCTTGTGCATGCGAAATCGTACTTTCCAAATTTAACTAACTAAGCATCACGCCGTTTCAGTAGGCAGAGAGGACGGACCGCGAAAAAAACTCTATCTTGGCATACACTTCTTGCTTCATTCACTTTCATACAACGTCTCATACATTCTCTTCTGTTATTCTGACTTCTGACATGGCCCGGCTATTTGATTCACTTGATCGTGCCATGTCTTCCTCGGCCATCCGCGGCTTCTTCTTCCAGTCACATTCAGGTCATAAATTTTCCTTACACTCCTTTCTTCGTTCTTTCGCTCTACGTGCCCAAACCATCTTAGCCAGCCATCCAAAGCCAAAACTTTTTAATAAGCGTGTTAGTCTGAAGTGACCTACTATGAAAGAATTTTTCTGTATCCTTACATAATAAGATGAAGGCTAGAAAGCAATATCTGTACAGCGCCTTTGAAGTAATTTTTCGCAAAAACGGTGCTGTATATTGATACTATCCTAATATTACGAATATGAGCTTTTCAAGCCAAGATGAAAAGTTTCAAAAAAACAATTTCAACTTTGAATGCTCCAAAACTCTTAACTATTTCATTTTTGACGAAACTTTTTCTAGAATATTGTTTTGGAAGAAATATATTGGTAGATATATTATATAATCAAAAATCGATGAAGTGAATGGGAGAAAATCCAAGAGACTTTATAATGTACCTCATATTTTGTCCTACTAACTCTGGTTGTAAGAATTTTAAAATATTTTCTTCACGTTATCTATAAATTTATCACAATCTTAAATTGTGTTGAAATATTTTAGTAGATGGCGCGTAAGACGTGCGTAAGTAATTTTATTTAATTAATTCATTTAAAAATAATATGTAGTATATTTGCGCACGTTCCAGGGTGGAAGATACTTTCAGTATCGCCCCGGTGAAAGATCACCATTCAGAATTGAAACGTTGCTTGAAATGGATTTTAGCCGTGTTTGGTGATCATATCTGAATATTGAGGTATTTCCCCCACCTTCCCCTTCCCCTTCTCCTTCCCCTCTCCAATACCTTCAGCCTCACAACATTCCCCAATTGGGATGCCATAGTCTCACTGGCTCCAGACGGTTGGGAGCAGTTGGGACTCTTGTGGGGTATTCATATAAAAAAAAACTAAATAATAAAGTTCTTAAGTATGTACATACTTGTCTGTTTCATTTTGAAAACATTCTAAACAAACAAACCTTCTTCTTCTGAATATGTGATCTGTGGCTAACCAGAGTGATATATCTATGGACTAACCTCAATACAACATGGCGTGTTCAATGTTTTTCATACTAATTTTAAACCGTTATGGCAACAGTTTTATATGTTGGATTTTATTTAAACTACTCTCTAAACCTTCCCGGCACTAATAAGAGCAAACTGTGCTAGATAATCGAGGACACAGACAAACATTCATTTTTATATATAGAGAAGAAGAAGATTTTACAATAAACCGTGCTGTTACCTTTATTTAATTATAAGTCACTTGATCACATTGATCTTCCCATAATGAATTTATTCTAGGAAAATAATATTGTATTTAAGAATCTATCAAGTGACTGTCTGAGCTATTGGATAAAGGATGTAAGACCTATAGGCTATGTGAGACGGAGAGGTACCTTTGGTAGATTGACGATGACATAACGGAATCTATCACGCCACGTCTCATTACAGTTGTGATAAAAAGTGACAGATGATCGATGGTGATGAAAAACTCAAAAAATCATTTGTGAATTGTATTTTTAATAAATTCCTGACAAAAAAAGTCTTAATATTATTCAATTTTGAAACAACTTACGTTTAGAAACCTCATTGCAATATATTAAAGATAATATTAAACACTCTCAAAATGAAACATGACACCGAAAAGACACAGTTAAGAAAAAGATAAAAATCCGGGAAAGATCAAATGGGAGATCCTGGGTTCGAGTTCCAGTTGATACCGACATATTTTTTTCTTTTCTGTTTCTTTTCGGTTTCACGTTTCATTTTTTGAGTTCTTGATATTATCTTCAATTATAAAAATACCTTTTTAATATTTTGTACGTGATACCAACAAAATTCTGAATTCTTAAGAAAAAAATAATAAACAACAACACAGACACAAATACTCTACAAGAAAAAGAAATGAAATAAGACTTCCCTTTCGAAAGAAAACAAAATCGTAAAACTCTTTTACTATATAGAGCCATGAAGATATTCCAAGAAATAACGGGGAATATAAAAGAAGAGGAAAATGTTTTGAAACTTAAGAAGGAAGTTACGAAATATGTGTAGAGCAATTTTTAACGTCGTAATTTTTAAAGTTTGATTTGTAATTCTTAATTATTATTTTTTTTAATATTTTTATTTGAAACACACATTATTAAACGATAAAATCTAAGAAAGCTTTGACTGCCCGACTGGGAAAAAATTCCGATTTAGGAGGTTTAATTGTATATACTCGTAGATATTATGTTCGTATTAGAATACACGTAACCAATGTACATGTGTTCTGTTTTAAGTAAAATAAATAAATACCGAGCAAGGGTTTCAACTTCTCGGAAACATTGGAATTATGACATCTCCACTTGGGTATTGTTGCGAGACTAAAAGAGATGGGCAACATAAAGGTTGGGTTTAGTATTCCCATTTGGTAAAGATAATGAAGCTGAAGGAAATAGAGCAGGAGATGAAGAAATGGAAGTTTAAGAATTACCTACCCGTTTATTCAGATCTGTACACTAATATAAAAACTTTCACCCTGAAATGACTCCGAAATATTCCACCTGTTAATGTATTAAAATGTGAAATGAGCTTTAGGAAATGTATTTATATATTTATTAGATTTATAAATACTAGTCCAAAGACTTATTATTAAAGTAATTCTGAAAAAAAACATCTTCATTCACATAATTTATTCTAAAATGTAAATATGTTAGTTGTAAGACTCTCTCACTAGTTTTAAGTCACTAGCTACAGGTCTAAGTTGTAAGTCGCTATCTATATAAGTCTTAGATGTAAGTCACTAATTATAAGTCTGAATTAGGTATTTTCTTGTTATAAATCTTAGCTGTAAGCCATTAGTAATTAATCTAATATGTAAATTATTAGATATAAGTCTAAGTGATAAGGTATAGGTTAGATAAATTATGTTGTAAAGCGCCCTTGAGGTGATTTTCTCACGAAAACGGCGCTATAGAGATAATCGATTTATTATTATTATTATCAGCTACATTGTACAAAAATTTCCAACTTCCAAAAATTGAAGATAAAGATAACACGTTAAAACAATCAAAACTAATTTCATAATTAAGGCATACATGCAATATTTCAATTCCTTTATTTTGTACACAACAAATGCACAATTCATATACTCGTATTTGATCGACGTCATTTGGATTTTTATTCAAAGAGTAAGTAAAAAAAAAACGTTTTTTTTCTCATTAGATTTCGCAATAACAATATGCGTTAACAATATTCCAAAAAAAATTTACATAACAAACTTTGTCTGGTATGTCTCGTTTAGTATTTTACGTTAAATACTAAACGAGATGACGCAGGAACAAACTTGACGTATACGAATGTTTCGTGAGTTTCGGGTATAGTTTTTTTGTACATGAACGCACGGGATACGGCTTGTTGCGTTCGGGCGATAATTCATAATATAGCGGCCGTATTGCGTACTTTCGTGTAGGTATGGCGGTTAAATAATCTTGCCGAAGGAGTTGAAAAAATTTACAGAATCAATATTATTAAAAAATAAACTAAAATTCTTGTTTAAAAACTAAATTCCATTACTTCAAAACACATCTCTATTTATAAATGAATTAAAAATTACTTTGTAATCACCACTTTATTAATATATACATATCGACATGATTCGAAAGTGAAGATTTCGTCATCAGGAATATACAGAATACTGTATTCTGTATATTCTTGATAATTCTGTATATTCCTGATGAGGAAATCATCGCTTTCGAAACATGTTGATATGTATATATTAATAAAGTGGTGATTATAATGTAATTTTCAATGAATTAATGAATTAATAATGACGCCACAAAGTAAAACCAATCTTTTGAGAAATTTCTTTTTTTTTTATTTATAATTATAATGTTGTTTATTTGAAACACATTATTTAACAACAACATTTAAGAACTAGGAACAAATCCCGTTTTAGGACAGTCAAATTGACAAGTTTAGTTCATATTAAGTGCCTTTGTACAAAAATAGAAGGAAACAGCTAGTATTGACATAGTATGGTAATATAATATATCTAGAAAAAAGTATAATAATTAAGATTAAAGAGATTATGTATATGTGTTGGATAGGTACTGGTTGGTGATATGAGGAAAAAGATGCGTTTAAAAATGAGTACTAAAAAAAGATAAAATTATTGAGGAATATTAATAAGATTGAGTTACATATCATCTATTGTGAACATATATATATATCTATATCTAATCATTCTAGCACCGTAATACGATTTGATTAATTATTTGAAAAAATAATCAAATATATTATAGTATTTATTTTTTTAAAATAAATTATGTTTACAGAGGGATACAACATTTTAGTTGTCTATGTAAACAATACTCAAATAAATTAATTTGCCCTCCCCGAGTTCCGATCCCGTGAACTCTGGGTCCAAATTCAAGCGACTCACCGCAAAGAGTAAACTTCAAATAACAGATTTAAAACCACTAGAAACTAGAACAACGAGGGAACTCCAAATGAAAGATTAAAAATAATTACATAACCGCCAGACCACTGGGGCAACTTCAAATAAGAGATTTGAAATAATTCCAGAACCACATTTAAAATTCAAAATCCTTCCTTCTTCGATTCTTTGTAATTAATAATGGCCGGTGCGGGCAGTATCGTTTTTAATCACTCCTCCATCGCGCCGCGGTTCCCTTAATCAAAAATTCCAAACCCTTCCATGCGTTAAATGCTTCCTTCAGTCCCTTCCTAACAATTTTTCATTACAAAAAAGTCTTCGCCGCTCGACAAAACGGTTTTCTGCTCTTTGGCAATACAAAGAAATGAAAAGGACAAGAAGGACCAAATGGTTTAAAAAATTGAAATATCAGTCGAAAGACAAAAAAAATTACACACAAGGACTGTGGAAATAAACATGAAATATTTTGCGTTACAAAGACATCCTTGATATCATTATCTTTAATACTTACAGCAAGGGGAACAAACATGTATTTGTGAATGTAAATATATATGTATGTTATTTATAGGTCTGTAGTTCTAAGGCATAGTTGTAAGTCATATAGCAGTATGTACATCACCTCAGAATAGATTTCACCTAGGTAATGTAAACCATACAGTAATATTATGTATGTAACATGTATTCCACTTATATTTAAACATGCTGTATTGGATGAAATTGAATTGTGAATTGACCCACTTGGTCGAAAATATGAATTACTTTTAAGCCACTAGTTATAAGTCTTAGTTGTATGTCGCTAGCTATAAGTCATAGAAGCATTAATAATAATAATAATTGGATTACTTCTATAGCGCCGTTTTCGTGGGAAAATCCCCTCAAGGGCGCTTTACAATTAATTAAATAACATATCATTTGACGTACAACCAATACCTCACAGCTAAACTTTATTACTAATGGCTTATAAGTAAGACTAATAACTATTGACTTACAACTAAGATTTATGACTAGGGATTAACTACTGAGACATATAATTAATGACTTACATCTATGGCTTATAGGTAGTGACTTACCAACTAAAAGTTATAGATAGTGATTTACAATTTAGACTTAAGTAGGTAACTAACTAACTAACTAACCATCACGCCGTTTCCCCGCAGGGGTAGGCAGAGAGGACGGACCGCCAAACAACTCGATCTTGGCATACACTTCTTGCTTCATTCACATTCATACAACGCCTCATACATTCTCTTGTGTTATTCCGACTTCTGACATGGCCCGACTCGAGTATTTGATTCACTTGACTGTGCCATGTCTTCCTCGGGCGTCCCCGGCTTCTTCTTCCATTCACATTCGCGTCATATATTCTCCTTACACTCTTCTCTTCATTCATTCGCTCTACATGCCCCAACCATCTAAGCGTCCTTTTCTTAATCTTGCTCACTACGCTTACATCAGTCTTGTATACTTTACGAATGTCAACATTTTTCACTCGATCATACATGGCTTTACCACACATTCGTCTCAGATATCTCATTTCTACAGCATTCAGTCTACTTTCATTCTGCCAATTCCATACCTCAGTTCCATACATCAAGGTTGGTATCAGCACTCCATTGTGGACTGCTAGCTTCGCTTCCTTGGAACACTTTTTGTTTGCGCCAACCGCGTTCAGTCCTCCGTTAATGGAGTTTCCTGCATTCACCCTTCTTTCAATATCCCTATCAGTCTCTCCATCTTAAGTAGGTATAACTGGAATATAAACCTAACACATATATGAAACTAGTACATATTTAAAACTAATACATATCTATGACCAAGCGCCTATTTTATATACAATATTGCAAAATGTCTTACAACTCTGGCTTAAAACTAGAGTCCTACAACTAACATACTCGTATATATTTATTATATTATAAATACCTGTTATGATTATTGCTCGTGCTGTCAGTCACTAGTCTCAGTAGTTAGTTGCTAGCTATCAGTGGCGTGCATTGCTCTATGTCCAAAGGTAGGCTGTGTGTAGTTTTTCAAGTTCGGGTATAAATTGTAGATTCAATATTTGAAAATGACAACTTTATTATCATCTTTCGTTGATTTTTGTGGCCAACTGAATAACGTAACTGAGCGTACGAGATCCTTACCAAATTATTGAAAAGTAGTAAATCTTTAATTATACATCTTAGTTATAAGCCACTAGCAATAAATCTTAGCGGGAAGTTATTAGTTATAAATCTAGTTAAATGGCGCTATAAAAGTAATCAAATAATCATTATTATCATAAAGTGCTATAATATTCGGCATATGTATGAATTTTAACATTTTTTTAAAATTACGGTTATGTTTTAAACGAAATGAGAAAGGACGCCATTTAAAATATTTTCAAAAAAAATTTAAAAAAAAAAAATTGTTGACAAATAATGTTTCATACACTTGACGAAGCTTATCAAGGTGAACGTAAATAAAATAAAAAATACATTTTTTTTTATTGTTCCACGAAATTCATAACGAACCCATGTACGAACAACCGGTCGACAAAATATGAAAACACATGGAAAAAAAAATTCATTTCAAGGAAGGAGACAAAGTTTTCTAAAAGAAACATTTTATTTAACCTTATATTTCAGTGGCGTGCAGCCCAAGAAAAACAACCATAAAAATAAAATTAAAATAATTTAAAACTGCGACAAATTTCATTCATTCAAAATTCATCAAAACGTATTTTTATGTCACAATTGTTCTACATTGACGAATTATTAATATTTGCCAAATGTATACTTTTAGTTGCAATCTGATTTATGGCAATACATTTAACATCCTCAATATAGTTTTTTTGCGGGATACATAACGCAAATCCATGCATCCCCATACTGTTTGCACTGAAATAGACCGCTAGCATTAAAAAAAAGGTTTTTTGCGATGCGGTCATTTGAGGATAAAAAATGAATTAACAAATCATAGATGAAGAAAATTATTACCTATTATCTCGAAATAACATTTATGAGCGTAATAGACTATTCTTTTTACTATCGTTTATCAATTGATAGTGATTTGTGATCTATATTTATAAATACTTAATACGTCGTAGAGTTTCAATCACGTATATGGTATAACTAACTAACTAACCATCACGCCGTTTCCCCGCAGGGGTAGGCAGAACACCATGACTTTGGACTTATTTACATTCATCATTAGCTCATTCTTCATACATACTTCGTTCATCCTAGGTACGAGGACTGTAGATCTTCCATACTGTTAGCAATCAGCACTGCATCATCAGCATACAACAGGCAACATACTTGCAGACTACTCATTTTTGCGCCCAAGCCCACCTCTTTCAATTCTTGCATACAATTATCCATGTATAGATTGAATAACCACGGTGACATTACGCAGCCTTGTTTAACACCTTTTGTGATGTCAAACCACCCTGTAAAATCACCGTTTGCCCTAACACATGCAACGCTTCCCTCGTACAGCGATGCGATTGTCTGTATAAGATTTGTATTCACACCATACTTAGACAACACCTTACATAACTTTTTTCTGTCAACTCTGTCGTATGCTTTTTGTAGATCTACAAAAGCACAGAAAAGTTTCTGTTTTTTTGCCAGAAACTTGTCTGTGAGCATACGCAACGAGAAAATCTGATACATGCACCCCCTTCCACTCATAAATGCGCCTTGCACATCCCATATTTTATCCTTTGTTTTCATTTGTACCCTTTCAATCAATATCCTACCATACAGCTTACCAACTGAACTTAGTAGGCTAATAGCCCTGTGATTTCCACATTCCATGCGTGACCCTTTACCTTTGTATAGAGGCATGATCACAGCCCTTCTCCAATCTGATGGGGTGTAACCCTCCTCTAGACACTGGTTAAAAAGTTTGCATAACCATGTGAGAATTATACGGCTATTTCCTTTAAAGTATTCAGCAGAAATATTGTCGAAACCAACAGCCTTACCATTCTTCATACATCTAATTGATCTTTTAATTTCATCCATGCTAATTTTGGGAACATTCACCCCATCGTCATTCATACCTGAACCATACAAATAAAATATATATACTTCCAACACATATTTTTTCGTTTAGTTAACACATTTGTAATGTTTTTCTTAGTCTTCCTCACTAGGGGTTCCTATGCTGAGGCGAAGTAGGTTTTATTTAAAAACTGTTTTTAAGCTCCTGAGAAGTTCTTTTCAAGACGCTGGATAACTCCAGTTCTTTGATTTCGTTGAGCCAGGTTTTGATTTGATTTTTGAAAGCATTTGCGTTTTCCGATTATTTTTTTTTTATTATTGGCCGGTGGAAATGAACAATGTGTCGTAATTGTGACAGTTCGTCAAAAAACTACAACATCCTACCTTTCGTCGTAGAGCAATGCACGCCATTGGTATCTACATATATTAGCATGTATTATTCATAGCTAAAGCATGTAACGAAATGTCATTTAACGTCCATATTTAAAATATGACAAAAGTTATAAATTAATTTCTTCAAAAGATTGGTATTCACTTTGTGGCGTCATTATTAATAAATTAATTAAAAATTACTTTGTAACAGAATTAAATTTAATTAGAGTTAAGGAACAACTGAGGTGTTTATGTAATAATAGTTATTCTTAATTTGGCAATCATGCTTTGGAAACCAATATAATTTTGAAATAAATATAGGTTTTAAAATTTTACATATAAATGCAACCGGTTTACAATTAGACAAATTTGAAATTTAAGAAGTGGTAATAGTCAATTAAATATAATTAATTATATATATATATATTTTTGAACCTATCTCTTGAATTTATTTTTATATTAATATTAATAATAAAAATATACGC
This sequence comes from Halesus radiatus, assembly GCA_022606495.2. Taxonomy (NCBI): domain Eukaryota; kingdom Metazoa; phylum Arthropoda; class Insecta; order Trichoptera; family Limnephilidae; genus Halesus; species Halesus radiatus. Next base: position 40,638 of record JAHDVE020004542.1, read on the forward strand.
ATATATATTTTTTTATAATATTGTTTTATTAACATTTTTGATTAATTATTACCTACTTTAATCAATTTTTGTTTATGTTTATAATTTGTATATTCTTACATTATTGTGTTATATGTTTACCATCTGTCTATACTTGACATTATTATTTTTTAGTATTCTGTATATTCCTGATGAGGAAAGCATCGCTTTCGAAACATGTTGATGTGTATACATTAATAAATTGATGATCACAAAGCAATTTTTAATAAATTTATTGATAAATTAATTATTTTAAAACATAACCTTAAAAAGTGTTTTTGGAACTTACTTATGAGATATGAGGTACTCACCCTTCAATGAAATAAGATAGGTCGACAATGAGAAAGGTCTAAATACAGTAATATTTGAGCAAGATGGCGGTCAATATGTAATCGATCGATACTTATCAAACGTTAGAATTTATTGTCGCTTAAGGTCGATTTAATATGACATAAACAGCAGATGTGTTAAACATTCGAGCAAGTACAGAGGGAATGAAATGGGATGTTTATGGCGTGGGACGGTGGGAGGAAAGATGGCGATATAGAGAGGACAAAACACCACATGCCGCACGCCAAATGCGATCTTATTTACAAGCGAACGATCCAATACCCATGTGGAATTTTACAAATTTATAATCAAAATATTCCCCATTTTCAGAAAACAAACTTATTTCATTTTTTTTTCTTCTAAAAACGACTCATTTATTGAACGGGGACTATTTTCAACATTGATAATACCAATTTTTATTACATACAAAAATAATATAATCTCTTTTTGATTTGTACTTACTTTGTGGCGTCATTATTAATAAGTTAGTAAGAATAAATTTGATTACACTACTTTTTTAAAATACATAAATATCAACATGTTTCGACGGCAAAGCTTTCCTCATCACGATAACCAATATACTAAAATTAATGAGAAGTATAGAAAATATATTAATATATCGTTAATATTTTTAGTATACTGTTCATCCCGATAAGGAAAGTTTTGCTATCGAAACGTGTTGATATTTATATATTATAAAAAGTGGTGTAAACAAAGTTATTCTTAAATATAAATTACTTTGTAAAGATTACTTTTTAAATGTATTAATATCAATATGTTCACGACATACAGAATATAATAATTCCAGTTGTCAAAAACAAATCACTGATCCAAAATGGCTGATAATGCTAACATATGATAAACATATGTGTACCAACATAACAAAAAAAAATCGATAATCGAATATACACAGCCAGCGAAGATTCAAAATTCACCTTTTCTTTTGAACACACCTCGTATATATTGTTCCGGTACAAACATATTATTTACAATATATGATTGTTTCCAGCTGTTTCTTCGACAAAAGCTTCATGATCAAATTGTAAGATTAATATTACAGACTTGACATTTTCTAAATTATTAAAGGTGGCATTTTTGTTACGATTCATTGATTTCATTTTTAACATCAAATCTGACCATAATGCCGAGTATGTTTAATGAATACTAATCACACGCGTGTATGTACGAGTATAATGACAAAATTCTCGAAAGAAAAACAAAAAATGTGTCGTGTTCATCTAAAAACATGGTCGTGTATTTTAATTCGTTAAAACTATAAACGTATATCTCAAAGGTAATTTATAAACATATTTTTCTGTACTTTCAGTATGTTCATAATAAATTTTATGGAAAACATGTAATCCCATCAAAGATTATTTACTTTCTTGAAATAATATATGAATGTCGCATCGTTAGTAAAATATCTTATAGAATTTAATAGATGTTGTGTTGTCAAAAAAACGGGTCTCTAAATTTTTTTAAAAGAAAAAACATCAAAAGATTTTATTTCATTGTAAAATAAGTTCTAAGTAAATACAGGATAAGATATATGAAAATACGGAAAACCGATATTTCGCAGTGCGGATACCGTTACGTTAACTTTTAATTACAAGTAATGTTTTTAAAACTAAAAGTCGATTTGAATATATTTACATGTAAGATTTATTTATTTGATGCTAGGGCGTGCTGGACGCTGGTCAATCTACGTCTGTCTCAACACAGAAATTTTCCCAGTGAACAGACATCGAACATGCCTCTGTAATTATGTTTTATCAAAAATAATTTTTGATGTTTAAAAAACCTTTTTAATATCATTCATGTAATTCTACATCTGGCTTCCTGGTGCCCTTCTTCCATAAATATTAGTTGAAAACAAATCTAGAGACATGAATTTCCATTCTCTTAATAACATTAATAATAGCATAGCATCTATATAGCACAGTTTTGTTTTATTTCACTTCAAGCGCGCTTTACTATAATGAACTTAAAAATAATGATCATTGAAGAAAATAATATTAACATAACCTAATTGAAAGATGAAACCGGACAAAAGGACAGAATCTAAAAATATTTCAGTCGCATCTGGGACTCGAACCCAGGTCCTCTGCCTATCCGGGGCAACGCTCAACCGACTTAGCTGATGAGACAAGTTCAATTTGTGTCATCTTCATCGATATCATATCTCAAATTCAAGATTTGTGAATATTATCTTCCATTTTTAATCTCATTGGCTCTGTCGGTTGAGCGTTTCCCCGAATAGGCAGAGGACCTGGGTTCGAGTCCCAGATGCGACTGAAATATTTTTAGTTTCTGTCCTTTTGTCTGGTTTCATCTTTCATTTAGGTTATGTTAATATTATTTTCTTCAATGATTAAATATTAAGATGAGGTTCTTAAATCTCAATAAAAATAATTAATAATTAAAAATTAAAAATAATGATGTACTAGCTCCATTCGGTGGCATTCCTACAGTGCTCTTTACATAGATATTCAATTCACAAATTCTTAACATAACTCCTACAGTGCTCCTTAGGTACATATTAATCTGACAAAATTATAAAATATTATACAGTATATACGAAGCGATACAAAGAGAACACATTCACAACGGCAGTGCAAATATAGAAATATTTGAAGTCAGGTTATGTTCAGCAAATACTCTAACATGATAAATATAAATATACCTTAAATAGTATTTAATAAAATATAATTAAAAAAAACATTCTTATTTTACATAAAAAGTACAACAAGGAGGAAACCGAAACCAAACAACTACCGGAGGCTTGAAAAAATAGCTTATGAAAATAAATGTTTATGTAGAAAAAAAAATCTCACAAGAAAGCTCCTGTGTATACAGAGCACGTACAGGACAATTATATCGCTACCCGGTCTGGCAAGGTTGTGAGGCGGGTTAAGAAGAGGGCTGTAAGAAGAGATTTGTTGATGCGGGCTTTGAAGAGACCCGGATAAAATGTTAGAGGAAAGACAGATGCCGATAGATCGTTCCACATATGCGCCGATTTACACAAAAACGAGTCGGCAAAACGACCCGTTCTCATGAAGCCGACATCAACCGTGAATGGATGTTCCGCTCGTGTCCGTGGAGCTTCACGCACGTGATTAACGCTGCTAGCTCCTTGGTGCGGGCTACATTGAAATATCTGTAGAACAAACTCAGCATACCTACATTGCGACTTTGCATCAAAGTTGGCAGAGATGACTGCCATCTCTCATCGCCATTATTTTTAAAACCCCGTCCAAATTACAATTGGGTGGGAGTAAAAGAAATCATATAAATAAGTCGCCACAGTATGGATTAACCGCAGTATGAAAATGACCTTAAACTCGTAAAGAGCTGTCACGATATTAAAAACTTGATTTACAATAAATTAAAAAGAAAAACAAATAATAATTCGAGTTCTGCGAATTAAAAATCAAAAACAATGAATTATATATGATATAATTTTTTTTTGTATTTCTTTGGCATTAACTATGTAACAATTTCTAGACATTTTGTTTGAAAAGTTTCATTCGCTTTGTACTTTTGTTTCTTGAATTTATTATTTGGATACCAGTTTCGACACATCCGTGTCATTCACTAACTTCTTAAAATAATACATTCAAGTAACAAAAGTGCATAGTGAACAAAGCTTTCCAAAATAAATTGACCTATATCACAATACTTATAACGAAGACATAGAACTTGTAAAAAAAATACAAGGAAAAATTGATCGATTATCAACTTATTAAGATCGTTTTTCGATACACTTAAATTATGAAATATTAACCCAAACAAATTTGGCCGAAAGCATTCATTTGACAATTCGACTATACTTATGTAATATGCAAGTAACTTATTAGCCATAAAATTTATTTTTACATATGGTATCCCTACTACAAACAAAAGACAATCGACTGACGTTCTGTTATGCACAGAACTGTGAATTCATTCGCTTTTCTGCCTCCTGCTGAATCGGTCGTGTAGTAGAACATACTAGTGACTTGCTGATTTGCATTTGCATCACTTTTCGCTTATAAATTTACCTTCTGAATTTTGTACGCGTTGAGAAATAAATTAATCAAATGGTGACCCTTCTTTTATTTATATCTCCGCGACAATCTTTAACGAAAACACTTTGTAAGTATTGGTAAGTATACACAATATACAACATACCGTCAAACATATATAATACCGTTAAATTCGTTAAACTTATGAATATTGTGTTCACAAAAAAAAACTTTACGCTTTCATGATTTGTGGTTCTAGGACCTAGTTGATACTTTATTCAATAATGACAATGGATTCGTAGTCCTAAAAAAAGGTCAAATGAAAGTACTCAACTAAAGAGGTATTAGATTTTTTTGTTCACTGACATACATCAGACAACAATTATAGATTGTATTGAGTTTCGGGTATTTAGAGGGAATCAATCAACTTATTCAATAATAGAGCAACTCTATGAGAATTATAATGTACACTTTTATTGCTGTCTGTATTTGTTGGACACATAATGTCACAAAAATCTTGTCTTAAAAACTTTAGTTTATCAATTAATAAATAATTTACACTTTACAAATCACACCAAATCCATTAAATTTCACAACTTCAACTCCTTTCAAACGCGACGTTTAATGTTTGATCAAATCCCGTTATTTAAAATTCTGAATAATGGCTTGAACTCATCAGAGCTCACAAATTTTATAAAATTCCATATACCGTAAAGACCAGCCCGACAAACCGACTTTTTCATTATGCAGAACTAATCTTAGGAAAAATCCCCCAATTTCCCGTATGTGAATACAGTATAACAAGTAATTTAATAATAACAACAACCTTCAGCAATATCGAATCGAAGCAATGCGTACAATGACAAATTAATACATAAGTATTGTAGTATGTATTGAGAGCATATGCTATCCCCATCCTATCTTCCCCTTCCTACAACTCTTTTTTAGTTTAATGTAAAATAAAACTCCTGTCTCCAAACAAAAAAAAAACAAGAAACTTTTTTAGCTTAACCTTGTTTTTCCACCAATGTACGTAGTTATCTTTGTAAAAAAAGCTATTTGTCTTTTACAACTAAACAAAAAACAGAGACAGTTTATTAATAACACAAAACAATCCCCTTGAGCTGAAACGAAATAAAAAAATTTTAACCAAAAAAACGCTACAAATCTTTACAAAACGTTTCCAGAAAGCACAACTGAATATAAATTTAATGTTGATTTAAATTAACTATAATTTGTATTGCGCAAAACATAAGTAGGTTTTGATACTTGGCATCTAACACGTACGGAATCAATTCAATTACTTGATTTGTCAAAGATATAATCCAAAAAGAAGTTCTGTCTACGAGGGTAGACAGGAACTCCCGAGCTTCTCGCCGGGGTAATTTAGGGTATAAAATAAGGGTTGGTTCGGCCTATTCCACCCCTACGCAAGAAGCGATCCCATTGATATTTCAAGATATCAGAATCCCTAAGGGAAATGCCCAGCCCTCGCACGTAAATGGGAAGCTAGGAGCCAGTCCTATTCTCACAGGAAATTAATGAAGTGATCTGAAAAAGATTCTAAATATGAAAGCTTTCTTGCTCTTAGAATGTTGTCTTGCGGCGTTACTTCGCCGATTGTAAGGGTTATAGAAGCTTTTCCAAAGGTAAGGGATACTTGCTTTGTATTGTTAGTTGCTTTGTCATTTGGTTTTATTTTATTCGCCGAGGACGTCCCCGGGAGACATGGCAAGATCAGGCGAATCAACTTCCATAGTCGGTTCATATTGTCAAGAAGAGGAATGATATAAGACCATGTACGAGTATCCTTAAATATTCACATATAGCATTGAATATTAGATATGAAAAAGGATATGGCCTTGCACGACAATATTGACAACAAAGCAGAATCGAAACGACAAAACCGTTGACTTTATTTCATCAATATCACTACCACGCCAAAAGCTACTTATTAAATCGATAAATTTAAAAAAACGACATACGACGACAACACTGACACATTTTATCCATGGTGCAGACAGCTGCTCGTCGTTCAGAAATGTCACATGAGTTCGTTTGATTTTATGAATTATTTTAAGTACCTATGTGATGATATTTTGACAGATAAAACAATCTTGAAATAAATAAATAAAAAAACACCATTTCTCCACGTTCAAATCTGTCTCCGTTAATTCAAATTAGCCACAACAACTTTATCAACGGTTCGGACGGTTTCGATAAACTAAGCAGATTTTAGTCGATTACAACTGTCAAACGGCGCTACCGACTGCGGGCATTTTAGCAAAATCCACTAATTGAGGACGACTTTCACAACAACATTTATGTCAATGTTGACATTCTTCAGACGGTCTAAATGTGCTACACCTCCAGATTGTCATACATTGTAGAAAAACTATATACTCGTAATAATAAAAGTTTTATTTCTTGTTACAAATTGAGATAATGCGATCCTTACTGGTATTCCGTGCTAAGGATTTCATTTACGTATGTAAAGTTTCATTATTAGAATAATATGAAGTTGCATTGTTGAGTTTATGCATAGTTTGGAATAAAGTTTTGAGGTTGTGATGTGCTACCCCAGCCCTACCAAGTAATTTTTCTCTTGTTTTGAACGTGAAGTGTGAAAAATTTCATCAAAAAGTAGCAAAATTCTGCTTTGAGAGGTGGAAAAGGGGGTAGGGGGTGGTTTATCGAAATCTCGTGTATACAGTGACCTTCCTCTTGGTTTGAAGGTAAAGCGCATTGTTTCTATTTGACACATATATGCACTTTAGTAATATAATAAATTGCACAATTAATTTGAAAAACTACAAACAGCCTCCTTTGGTCACAGAGCAATGCACGCCACTGCTAGCAAGTAATATATGTACAACGCCCTTGAGGTGATTTTTCACAAAAACCGCCTATACAAATCATCCGAGTATTATTATGATTACACAGCCAATGCGAGTATAATTAATGGTAGCAATGTTATTAAGTGAGTCAAGGAACGAAGAAGGACGAGACAACCATTCATTCGCTTATATGATCCGCTGAATCATGCTATCTCTTTCATACTCGGTTGTAACTTCCATACCTTTAGACATATGTTCACAACAGATAGACTCAATTTTAATGATTCCTAAGCATACAAACAAATATGGACAAAGAACTTTCGATCACATGATTCCTAGCTGCTTAAATATGTTACCCGCTGAAATAAAAAAAAATAATAAACTATTATTAAACTAAACAAATAATAAATATATTGAAAACTTGGTTAGCTGAAAGATATGTATTAGATTTGTATTAGATAACTAACTAACTAACTAACCATCACGCCGTTTCCCCGCAGGGGTAGGCAGAAAGGACGGACCGCCAAACAACTCGATCTTGGCATACACTTCTTGCTTCATTCACATTCATACAACGCCTCATACATTCTCTTCTGTTATTTCGACTTCTGACATGGCCCGACTCGAGTATTTGATTATTTATCGGGATATATATTTTTATGATAGTTTATCGGGACTTTTGGCTTGTATTTTTTCTTTTGTAAAATTTTAATTTAAAAAAAAATAAAAAGATCTCGCCCTGTTTTGATTCCAGCTTTGTATTTGAGTTAATGGAAGAAAACAAAAAATTCCTTTGAAAATAATTTATTTTAGGAGTCACACCATCAATATCATAATTTTGCCAGTTATGGATTATAAACATTCAAATATTTCCCCACAATATGCAGAAATTCTTACATTTATTCCGAACGTTATTATTCCTAACTGGGTAAAAATTCGTACGAATTTTTATTTTTTTAACAAAAGGAAAATTTTCAAAGGACGCAGAGAAGCACCCGGCGATAAATAACCTTCTACAATAGGTGACCAACCATTTCATTTTTGAGAGAATTTTGTAATTTTATTCCGACCTGTTACTTGCCCCAGATTTGTGAATCCCACGCTGTTATCCTCTCACAAACGAAATAAATATTTTTTGCTGACATATTCAGCACGTGTTGTATCCCCGCGACAGCCGTGAAGCCATTTTATTTTAGTTTATCATGCGACAAAACAGTAACGCTTTCACAGTCAACTAACTGACAAAACATTACACTATATACCCGCAAGGGTTGGCAGGGAGAATAAAACACCGTGTAACTCCAAATATCTTAGAAGGCGATCTTGATGATAATAACGATTTAATTACTTCTATAGCGCCGTTTTCGCGGTGAAATCCTAGAGGGCGATTATATAACCTATCACTTAGACTTATAACTAATATTATAATAATTTTTTTATGTGATACCAAGCAAGAGTTCCAACTGCTCCCAACCGTCTGGAGTCAGTGAGAATATGGCATCCCCAATTGGGATGTTGTGAGGCTGAAGGTATTGGAGGAGGGAAAGGAGATGGTAAAGAGGGAAGGTGGGGAAGTACCTGGCTATTCAGATCTGGTCACCAAACACGGCTAGTCATTCATTTAATGTAACGTTTCGATTCTAAATAGCAGTCTTTCACCATGGCGATGCTGACAGTATTTACCACTCAGCAAAATATACTAGATATTATTTTTAATGAATAAATTCGTACTATGGCATCCCCAATGGCGGTACGTAGAGAAGGGAGTGGGTAACTGAAGTACAAGAGGAAGGTCATGAATTATCTGGCATAGATCTGGTCACCAAATACGGATAAAGCCAATTCAAGCGATGTTTGATTCTGGTTTGATAATGGTCTTTCACCAGGGTGATACTAAGAGTATCTATCACTCTGGTGGATTGTATCATGTCTTCTTGGGACGTTTTCGACATTTTATAATAAGTACCGATTTATATTTAATTTATGTAAATTATGTTACATCCTTGCTCGGGATCATTTATTTTTGTGAAATAAAGTAATGAGGCTGTGAATTCTTGCTTGTCCTTTTGAATGCCTTGAAACGACTATTACTCTCTCTGAACAATGAAACAAAGAAACATTCATTTTAAAATTTTATTTCATTCCAAACATTTTTTTTTTCAAAACATATCTAAATAACAAAGTTCTTAAGTAGGTACCTACTCGTGTTTTCTATTTTGAAAATATTCTAGCCAAACAAACCTTCTTCTTTTGAATATGTAATCTGTGGCTAACCAAAGTGGTATATCTATGGGCTAACCTCAATACAATATGGCGGGTTTAATGTTTTCATAATAATTTTAAAACGTTATAGCAATAGTTTTACGTGTTGGATTTCATTCAAAATACTCGCTATGAAATGATGCTGCTAAATAACATCTCATGATATTTTCAACCCTTGAAGGTTTCAAGAGACATGCAAAAAAACACATCATTATTATGTGCATGTGTATTGGAAATATATTAATTTCATTATTTAGACTTTTGATGGCACAACGAACCTGCTACTGCTGTGGTCAGCCACGCTTTGCGAATTTCCTGAAATAATTCTATTTCCCAAGAACGCGAACAGAAAATCGTTTCTCCAAAACGACCTGCACAAAGCTGTGGAAGGAATTCGGCCGTATTCCTCATGGCCGTAACGAAATACCTTCTTCAAGTCGTAAAGCAGAACTTGATCGTAAAATACATGGACCCTTAAAACTTTTCTAAGATCACAGTACAGAGACAATACACCATAATACGAAAGAAACATAAAAAATACCTTCAAGAACCTGCGATCTTTGGAACTTAAAGCTTCATTTTGTTTTGATTATTTTTTCAAAATTCATTTTCAATCATATTAATTTTTTTTTATGAAATTCTATTTTTCCTTTAGAATGTTTAGGCGCCAGGAAGTTCTCGATCTGCCCAAGGTCGTAAATCTTGAACTTGGAATTGATGGATTGAATATGTCGAGATAATTTTGACGTGGGTTGGGTGATGGGTTGTTAACTCAACTATTTTTTGTATATATTTTTTTATATATATGAACAGATGATATTATCTAATTTACTAACACAATTTTATAATTAACTCACCAACTAACCATCACGCCGTTTCCCCGCAAGGGTAGGCAGAGAGGACGGACCGGAAACAACTCGATCTTGGCATACACTTCTTGCTACATTCATACATCATCTCATACATTCTCTTCTGTTATTCCGACTTCTGACATGGTATTTGATTAACTTGATCGTGTCATGTCTTCCTCGGGCGTCCCCAGCCTCTTCTTCCATTCACATTCGCGTCATGTATTCTCTTTACACTCCTTTCATCGTTCATTCGCTCTATATGCTCAAACCATCTAAGCGTCCTAAGCCTCTAAGCATTATGTAACTAACTGAATGTATTATTTTTGAAAAATAATATTCGTTGGAATTACGCTAAGGTTCAGTAAAACAATGCTAAAATGGAAATCCTTACGAAATGATGAATATCTATTCATCATTTCGTAAGGATACATTTTTACACAACATTGTTTTGATTGGTGAAATCAGTTGAAAACTTGAAGCTGTCCTTAAAGAATTGCCATTTCTAAATCAGCATGCTTAAAAATGGCACTGGGTATTCTAACAAATTTAAGGTCAAAAGTTGGTCAAACCCGAAACCCTTAATAACGTGTCCACCGCGATGTAGTAAAACAACCCCCGGCAATACAACCCCCATTTATATTTTTGCATCCCTTTTACATGCTGTTTCTCAATTCCGGCTGTTCGCCCTTACAGATGTTGACCTTCTTGGAATCTGGAAACTTTTATTGGCTGGATTCATAGGACGGGAATAGGGACTTATTGGAGGAATTATAGGTAGGTGTCTTTGAATAAGGAATTCCAGTCCATTTTTTAAAACTTTTTTGATCAATGTTTACCATCTAATTTAATATTTTTTTATCGTTTTTATTTACATTTTACAACAGAAAAAATACAATGCAAAAAGTCGTGATAAACTACTTTTTTGAAGTTTGTCTAAGGGTTGCTTGTTATTCAAAACTCAAAACTTACAATAAAGGTTACAAAAAGAGTAAAAAAACAAAAATATAAAATCAAATAAAAACATTAAAAAAAAAACATACGTAACAATCTTAAAACATAAATATTTCTCAAGAATCTCAAAACTATTTCTACAAAAATATATTACAAAAATATTATTAAAATGAAAACATAAACGAATACAACAAATCATACATCGTTTTCGTAATTAAATTAATTCTCAAAGTTTGATTTTTTTAAACCCACCAAAACAGCCCGAATCCGAGCGGAATGGAGCGGTGACCGAGTGAGGTCATACAAGCGTCATACGGTCACACAAAATGAATTAACACAGAAAGAATTTAGGGGCAAACAACCGCGTGTCGTTGTTCCAATGGCACCAAAGAAAGAGAGCGTTTTTATGAGATGGTTTTTTATTCACTTTTAAATGACGATTTATAAATTTTGCGTTAAATAATAAAATTTATATGCATACCTAATCAGAATTGTTTGAACATATAGTTTTATAAATCATGATAGTTTTCACGGGAGTTCCTTATTGTAAGTCTGAGGTTGGAGAAGGTAGTAATTAAATCTTTTAGTGATGAGAAGATCGCGAAGTGGTAGGGTGAAACGTTATTATAAATTAAGCAATAATAATGATTTGTGTGTCCTCTATTGTTCTGTACGGCGTGGAAATTAACACTAACTAAACCAAGCATTAATAAGGAAGATGTAAGCCTTTGAGATGTGTATAGGTATACAATAGTAGCATCCTCAAAACATCCTGGACAGAGTAACCATTTTAGAAGTTAACTAACCATCACGCCGTTTTGCCGAAGGGGAAGGCAGAGAGGACGCGCCGCCAAACAACCCGATCTTGGCATACACTTCTTGCTTCATTAGCATTCATACAATGTCTCTTATATTCTCTTCTGTTATTTCGACTTCTGACATGGCCCGACTCAAGTATTTGATTCACATGATCGTGCCATGTCTTCCTCGGACGTCGCCGGCTTCTTCCGCTATTCACATTCGCGTCATATATCTCATTGCATTCACTACACAGGCCCGAACTATCTAAGCGTCCCTTTCTTAATCTTGCTCATTACAGTTACAACAGCCTTGCATTCTTTGCGAATCTTAATATTTTTCAGACGATTATACATGGTTTTACAACACATTAGTCTCAGAGATCTCATTTCTACAGCATTTAGTCTACATTCATCCTTCCTCTGCCAGTTCCAAGACTAACTGCCGTACATCAGGGTTGATATCAGCAATCTATTGTGGAACAACAAAAACTATGAAATTGTACTTATATAAAAAAGAAACGCTAGTATCTTGGTTAAGTTAAGAGGAGCGAAAAATGCAAGATTGATGAAAGACGTAGCAAGGAGGGGGATGGCGGCAGTTGATAGACCGCCACACAACTCTGTCTCGGCACATACTCCTTGTATCATTAACATTTATACATAGTCTCGTATATATTCTTATATTTTTCAGATTCTTGAAATGACCCAAATCAAGTACTTGATTCACTTGGTCTATCTCGGACATCGTCGACTTCTACGACGCCGTAATTCGTGGCTTGGAAATCTACATTACTGGTACGAGTCAGTGGTGTGCACAGATTTTGTAATCAGGGTAGGTAGTAGGAAAAACAACGAATTAGTTGATATTAAAATACAATTACCCCAGACAACACCCTTCGTGCAAAATTTTCGCTAAGAATGCCTAAGCTGCTAGCTGTAGCGTGTTGGTTGGGATCACCTAAGCCACATCAAACATCCAAAAATAACCGCTTTATTTATGCATATTACAAGCCATATATTACTGGATATATAAAATGCCCATATATTTTTCGATAAATTAACACGGAAAATATTTTGAAAGAAACATGATATTATCATTATTTCATTAGTAAAGTTGTTCTAATTAATAGATGTACCAATAGATGGCACTGATTGCTACATTTGCTGGCATTGCCGAAAAGCCCTGATTTTTAGATACAAACACAAAAGAGTCTTTCCCTGACGTCCGTTACGCAAACATTTATGTTTTAATGTATAGAATAGATTCAACGTTCGAATATGGCGTGTACTCGTACGTAATTTTGCATAATTAGTCTCTGCCATTGACTCCTTATATAACGGTTCTGTCGGTGAAAAGCGCTGAGCGCGTTTCGTGGTTGGAGCTTCAAACAAATTTTAGAAAAAGATTGATTTCTTGTAATAATTTGTTAATTTTAATAGTTCATTATCTATTTAATCTTAAAAATAAAATCATAAATTATTATTTTTTTTTAAATTAGACAGTCATCTCACTAGGACAGTCCTGTATTGAGATGAGCGGCTTTACAATTTTAGTATAACGATAAATTATATATACACTTTTTTTTCAAATTAAATAACACCAACGTTATTCAGACTATAAACAACTATAAAACATACAGTAAATCTTTAAGTTGGGCCGTACATTTACAGATTACAACAATAATAATTTCATTGTAACCCAAATAAAATAAAGTATATGTGTTCCAACCTTAGAGTAATAATATTGTTACTCTAAGGTTCCAACTAACCACAATCATAGGGTGACCATATGTTTGTTAACAAAAAGTAGGGAGTAAATAATAATAGGTAAATAATAATAAGTAAATAATAATACATTAATTAAAATTATTAAATATTAGACGTAAATAATTAATTATAAATAAAGTAAATAATTAATTATAAATAAAGTAAATAATTATAAATAAATAAAAACAATTAAATAATAATAAGTAAATAGTAATCAGTAAATAGTAATAAGTATATAATAATACACATACAATGTTAAGTAAATATTAATAAGTAAATAGTAATAAGTAAATAATAATAAAATATTATTTATATTTTTTATGCGATTAAGGTGGGGTAGACAGTGCTTATCTGCCTATATCGACGATGCTCTTCTGGTACGAGTGCAGTTCTTCCGAACTGCAGCAAGCAAGGTGAAGATTGTCTGATAATAGCTATAAGATGAGACACCAGAAGACAAAAACATCTTTGTAATATCTTTATGTACCTAATTAAATTATCTCGCTAAATTTTCACCTATTGAAGAAAATACTATAAGGATTCCTAGAAAATCTTTACACAAGGTGTGCCATATTAACATAGCAGCAGATTTACAACCCCTATTCACGTGTAAGCTATTGTCTTAGTGAGTGGATGCGGCTTTTGACTTATTGCTTTAAAGACAAAGAAGGTGCCGCGAGCGAGTTCGGCACCCCCTACCCTACTACCTACTACCCCTGCGCTCCTGGTATCCTAATATCCTGGAATGGATATAATACTGGGAATTTCTGCATAGGGCTGTAGGGGAGGGCTCATTGTTTAGGAATAGAAATTGGAAAGCCATTATTATTATTATTACTAACTTGTCAGCACTTGTTCATTTCTCAGCACTTTATATATAAGCAGGCGCAAAACGATGACATATATACAACTAGGTGATCCCTTTCAAAACGATGATATATATACAACTAGGTGATCCCTTTCAAAACGAATGAGTCAAGGCAGGCACTAAATACAACGAGTTAAATCTATCACGGTGGTTTGATAATACTACAAAATCTTGTGTGATATTTCACCTCAAGTGCGCTCAAGTACACCTGCATCCGTCGTCATAAATATGATCAATGTCAAATCAATGAGATCGTCCAGAATGGCTTCAGAGATCTTTATAATTCAACACGCGTATTGGTCCGCACAATTTTTAAATGATTGAAATTAAGTCACTAAAAGTAACAAAAAAAACTACCGCGTAAACCTAATCAAACCTAACCTAATTAATCTTCGTTAAGAAAACATCGCTTTCGAAACATCTTGATATTTATATAGTAAAAAAGTGGTGCTTACAAGGCAATTTATATTAATTTATTAATGTTTTTTTTATATTTCTTCAAATGATTTAAAACACCTTTGTGGACTCATTTATATTAAATGAATAATAATTCATTTATAATTGGTTCAAACGATTGGTATTCACTTTGTGTCATCATTATTAATAAATGCATTTAAAAATATACTTAGTATTCACCACTTCATAAATATACATTGATATCTACATGTCTCGAAAGCGATGCTTTCATCGTCAGGCATATATTATATCAGTATACATATATTTCTGACGATGAAATCACCGCTTTCGAAACATGTAGATATCAATGTTTTATAATGCGGTGAATACTAAATATATTTTTAAATGAATGTGTTTAAAACCACTGTTTTTAAGACGTACATATCTACATGCTTCAGGAGCAAAGCTCCCTTCCTCAGGATACAAAAATTAAAATATGAAGAAATAATTTTAATACAGTTTTTTTCATTTTATATTTCATAATGATTTTTCATTATTCAATTATTTTTACAATTTTAATTAATTACTTCCCTACTTTAATCACATATTTTTAATTTGTGTTTTTGTTTTAAATGTGTTCTATTTTTTTATTATTTGTCTATACTTGTCATTATTTTTACGAGGTAAATTATTTATCCTGAAGAGGAAAACTTTGCTCCTGAAACATGTAGATATTTACATATTAAATACAGTGGTTGTAAAAAAGGAATTATTATTAATACAAGTAATTGAAATAAATAAAAAAATTAAATTAGGTTATATTGCGTTTTTAGGTTGGTTTTTTCTGTACCTTTAATGACTATTCATATGTGTGTTTTTTAATGGAACCGACCTAAGTTTTCGCACATAAAACATAAAAGTACATAAAACTCAAACAAATCCGTATTAGTGGAATAACTATTGAAAAGGTGTTTTTTCTAATTCACATACAAAATGATTTCCAATCGTACAGAAAATCATCCATAAGCTAACTAATTAGCCAACCATCACGCCATTTTACAGCAGGAGTAGGCAGAAAGGACGGACCGCCAAACAACTCGATCTTGGCATACACTTCTCGCTTCATTCACATTCATAAATCGTCTCATATATTCTCTTCTATTATTCCGACTTCTGACATGGCCCGACTCAAATATTGGATTCACTTGATCGTGCCATTTCTTCCTCGGGCGTCCCCAGCTTCTCCCATTCAAATTCGCGTCGTATATTCTTCTTACCCTCCTTTCATTGTTCATTCGCTCTAAATGCCCAAACCATTTAAGCATCCTTTTCTTAATCTTACGCATTACGCTTACAGCAGCCTTGCATTCTTTACGAATCTCAATATTTTTCACATGATCATCCATGAATTTACCACACATTCGCCGCAGAGATCTCATTTCTACGGCATTCAGATTACTTTCATCCTTCCACCGCCAATTCCATGCCTCACTGCCATATATCAGAGTTGGTACCAGTACTCCCTTGTGGACTGCCAGTTCCGCTTCTTTGGACAAATTTTTGTTAGCGTTAACCGCGTTCAGTCCTCCGTTAATGTATTTTCCTGCATTCGCCCTTCTTTCAATATCCCTATCAGTCTTTCCATCTCTCGTAAACATACTTCCCAAATACACAAACTCATCGACCTGCTCCAAGTATTCATCATTCACAACTATTTTGCACACGCCTTTCTCTTTCAAATACCATGACTTTATACTTGCTTACATTCATCATTAGCTCATTTTTCACACATGCTTCATACATAACATAGTTCATCCTAGATACGAGGGACTGTAGATCTTCCATACTGTTAGCAATCAGCACCGCATCATCAACATACAACAGGCAACATATTTTCAGATTACTCGTTTTCGCGCCCAAGCCCACCTTTTTTTAATTCTTGCATACAATGCATCTTGCATTTAATTATCCATGTATAGATTGAATAACCACAAAGACATTACGCAATCTTGCTTAATACCTTTTGTGATGTCTAATGAGTCCGTCAAATCACCGTGGTCATCACCAGCGATGCATCAGAAAAAATAAATCAGTGATATTGATTATGGAATAATTGACAGCAATTTTATAAGGATTCAACCTTATGCATTTTATACCGCAGGGCACTGAGAGAATGTAAGTTAAATCATAAACTTCTTTCATCAGAATAAATTGAACAGATTCCAAAGGGTTAGAGCTTGAAATAATTTAGCAGGAGTTCAGAACAACGCGTGGGTGTGAGAGAGGAACACAAAACCAATGAAAATAATGTGTCGGAGATGTTCTTGTCATTTGCCAGCAGCATAGTTGATAGGTTCGCCCCTATAGCTTTTGTTGCCCTGATTGAGACCAATTAGTTGGTCGTGAACCCATCAATTTGATGGGAGGAGATGTGGATCATTTGATTAATCAGATAAATGATAAATCAATGATAGTTGTGTGTTAATACAGATCCATGGGACCTGATCCCGGTTCTTCTAAAGCAGTGATTCCCAAAGTGGTCTATATCGACCCCCAGGGGTCTATGGCAACCTGCAAGGGGTCTACGTCAGCGAAAAAAAAATTTGGGGGTCCATGAAATGAAAATGGGGGTCCACGATAGTGGATCTCAACATACACTGATAGTACCTATTTACTTAATTAATTTGTGTAGTTTCACAATTAATTGATTTAAAAATAATATATAGCATATTTGCGCACGTTCCAGAGTGGAAGATACTCTCAGTATCGCCCTGGTGAAAAACCACTATTCAGAATTGAAACGTTGCTTGAAATGGCTTTTAGCAGTGTTTGGTGACCCGATCTGAATAGCCAGGTATTTTCCCCACCTCCCTCTTCCCCTTCTCCTTCCCCTCCCCAATACCTTCAGCCTCACAACATTCCCCAATTGGGGATGCAATAGTCTTACTGGCTCCAGACGGTTGGGAGCAGTTGGGACTCTTGTGCGGTACTCATATAAAAAAGGTAAGTAGGGGGTCTACCAAAAACCGTAAAACATGGCAAGGGGTCTACGACACAAAAAAGTTTGGGAACCTCTGTTCTAAAGGATAAGGCACTGTCATTATCCTTGGGCTTAAAGACTTTTTGCTTGACTGCGGTTCCGGTTTTCTCGGATGACAGCTGTAATTCAGCCAATGAAATTTTTTACGTAATTTTAACAAAATAAAAACTCAATATTATCGTATTAACTTTAAACATTATTAATGAGTCATTTGTGGCATAATGCATAATAATTATGTTACACTATAACAATACAGAACGGTTTCAGCACAAATTTCTTGGGTATATATATTTTAAACTCAAAATTACAATTGAAAATATTAATTATGTAAGTCTGATGAATCAATTGGATCTGTTTACGCTGTCCGACGGGAGAGTTGTGTCAGAAATAGTTGTATTATATAGAATCATCAACAACACAATTTGACAGCTCTGCCATCTGCCAACATTTTTCTGCAACACTTACACAACCAACAATCAGTCTCATTCATTAACCAATAGGATGCATGATCTGGGCAACAGGTTTGGAGATGTTATTGACGTATTTGCTGACTCCATCTATGCAGAAACGCGTCATCTATACCGGCACTTTGACGAATCCTACGATATATAGTATTTTAGCGTTAATGATTTGTGTTATAATATTGTTTTGGTTTCATATTTTATAATAATAGTTGGATGATTTGTACAAATATTTCTTAACTAATTATGTACAAACAGATACAGAAAAACATACTTACCTGGCAGGTCGCTTCAGACGAACACAGTTTTAGATTATTTTTTTTGATAGAGATGATAGTTTTACATGGTTATTTGTTTTTCCTTTTTTATTGATGTTACATTTATTAGATGATTGGTGGCACAAGAAGAAGTGGTATTTATTGAATTATTGGTATTAATTTTTAGGACTGGAAAGTATTCATAAAATGAATTTTAGGACTTGAAAATATCTATAAAATTACCTTAAAAAGCGTAAGAAGCTTTTAATAAATATTAACGTTTTTTTTTGTTTATTTTACACTTTGGTTATTTACAGTGTTGCGAGCTGTGGACGCATTTGCGCACCGATGCGTGAATTTTTAATTTTATTTTATTCACTGTTAAACGTTTTAAAAAGATTGTTCATTACTTTATAGTTTAGAATCTCTATCTGAATGAATGCTACACAAGAGTCCCAAGTGCTCCCAACCGTCTGGAGCCAGTGAGACTATGGCATTACCAATTGGGAATGTTGTGAGGATGAAGGTATTGGGGAGGAAAATGAGAAGGGGGAGAGGAAGGTGGGGGAATACCTGGCTATTCAGATCTGGTTACCAAACACGGCTAAAAACCATTTCAAGCAACGTTTCAATTCTGAATGGTTGTCTTTCACCAGGGCGATACTGAGCGTATCTTGTACTAACTTGTAATTTTGATAGAACTTTAAATTATGTTCTTAAATCCACGTAAAAGCCCAGATGGGCGTATAATCAAATAAATAAATAATGAAATGAACCGAATGAACGAAATTGCGATGTTTGTAAAGTACCTATGCCAAGAGCCCAAAATGTCGGATAAAAGTGATTTAAATTCAAATTTTTTTAATAAGCTACAAGTGTTGATACAAGAGGTAATTGTGATGCATCTACAATATTTTGTAATACGGTGATAATTTCACCACAAACTCCTTTAAATATGCATTGTCATTGACATGTAATCAGAATCGCAGTTAAGCAAAATGTCTTTAACACTAAGGATAAGGAAAATGCCTTATGCTTAAAAAGAACCGGAATCGGGCCCCGGATCATAAAATATATTTAACAAGAAGTACTGTAATATTGACACAGTTCAGAGAGACGCTCATCTCTTCAGAAAGTCACATACATATTTAAATAATAAAAAAGTTGGAAGGCCTTGTTTCAGAGCTACGCTGTAGTAGAATATTTAATTTATGTTTTATCGCGCGAGTTTAAGACTTGTCAGTTTCATCATACTCGACAGTTTACCCTACAAATCTGATATATTTTACATTAAATCGTAAAAAAATTGTTACTTCAATAAAGCCTCGTTCATTATAATTATTATAAAAATCCTGTAAAAATCGCAAGTGCGCCCCACTGTAGAATTCTACAGCCACCTCTGCTTGTGAATCCTAAAATATATGAAATAACCCCTGACTGTGAATAAACGGGCGGTATGTTTGATAGATTCGCCTATCTTAACAAACGGATTGCAATCTATGGAGCATAGACGTCAGGTGGGAATGCTGTCCTTGTTCTACGGGAACCTTACCTAACGTACCTTGTTCTAACGTGCGCCCAACATTTGTACACAATTGATATTTGTCACATGGGAAAGAGTCGCTTCTACGACTGGTTCTTGTATTCAACAGCTGGGCTGTGAAACGATCAGCCGGCTTCTGTGTTTCCTCCCTCCTACAAAATGGGTCTTTTTAAGACACAGCATCCCCAAAGATGACATAGGCTTTGAGGGAAATTATTTCCCTCAGAAAAGCCGTACCGTCAGAAATAAAACAATATTTCTCAATGATGTGCAAATATTGAAAGGGCAAATGGGACTCACTTCTGAATTAAATTCGATATACTCATATCATAGATTTAGTTTAAATTGTAGCAGTCTGAAGATGCCCGTTATAAGGTGAAACCAGTCCGGTATGAAATAAACACGTGGAAGGAAGTTACAAAGGTTTTTTAATAAAAAAAATCATATTATCTAATTTGCCAGTACGACATTACGCCGCAGAGAAGATGGAATGCCACACTACTCTATATTGACACACACTTCATTTGCATTTAAACGTACTATTATTTTATCATATATTCTGAAAGCAATACACAATAAACTTTACAAACAATTTTTTTAAATTTATTTTTATTTAGTTTCAAATACATATTTTTTAAATTTAGTTATTAAAATTTTAAAAAGCTAATAAGACAGTATTTGATGTTTTTCTTAGTCCACCTTACTAGGGGTTCCTGTGCTGTGGTGGACTAGGTTTTATTTCAAAACTGATTGTTTTTAAGCTCCTACGAAGTTCTTTTCAAGATGCTGGATAACTCCTCTTCCTTGATTTCTTTGAGTCAGTTTTTAATTTTTTTATGGACGGTGAAAGTGAATTATATAGCTTAGTGGAGAGATATTTATGAAATGTTCAAAAGCAGTTTTAAATTTAGGAATATCCATTACGTCATTTTGGTTCGCTCTTGTGTGGGGATAATTAAGTTTCTTCAATTTTTTTGAACTTTTGAAATGTTTGATTAAAACATTCTTAACATAGATATTTTGGATGTTAGGTACTGCAAAAGATTTGAAAATTTATTTTGTTGGCGTTCTTATGGGGACTTTTAAAATGGTCTTCATAATACTCTTTTAGGTTTTAGACAACTGTTTTATGTGGTTAGTAGTTACCGCTCCCCATTCTAGTATACCATATTCGAGGCGGGAAGCGCATAGTTATTCATATTATTACAATTCTTTTTATAAGGAATTATTTAAAATGTCTTCACGGTCTAAATGTCTCAAACATGTTTTTCATACGGCCACCACCATGTTCAATCATACAAAATATTTTTTTCAGTGTAGCTATTCTACGGTCCAAGAGCTTTGATTAAAGGTTCGGCCGCTGCGCCACTGAAATGAAAAAGGTAATGGTGCGTGATATTTGTATTTTTTGTTTGTATTTTTGTTTGTTTTGATTTTGGTCTCACTATGATTGGGCGGACGTATCGTGGTTGCTTCGGGTATTTGCTTTGCAATGGATAAACTGTATTTGTTGAACGGGAGAACAGAACACAAATATTATTTAAAATACGTGATATGTTTTTTGTTTACTCCTTCTGTTGTAGAATAAAAAAAAATTGGGAGTTTTTTAATAAAAAAGAGTTGAGTTTTGAACGGTGAATCGTGACTTAAGGGGTATTAAAAATATACTAGCTGAAGTGCCCGGCGTTGTTCGGGTAATGAATGGTTGGGAGTAAAGTTAATTACAGTAATTTTCCTCTTATTTTGAACGTTAAGTGTACAAAAATTACAACAAGTACCAAAATTCTACTTTAAAGGGTGAAAAAGTAGGACGGGGGTGGTTTTTTGAAATCCCATGTAGACAACAGTGACCTTCCTCTTGTTTTGCAAAAAAATCATCAAGCTCGGAATAAAACTGTAGATTTGTACACAAAACAAACAAACACCACCGGGACACATACATTACAAATACATAGATACTAGCTGAAATACTTTTGTTTTTTTTTTTTTTAACTAGGGAATACTTTTGAAGTTGTGATGTGTTACCCCTATGATTACCTCTAACCCAATAATTTTCTTTTTATTTTGAACGTCAAGTGTGCGAAATTTCATCAAGTACCAAAATTCTGCTTTAAGGGGTACGAAAGGAAGGGGGTAGATTTACGAAATCTCGTGTACACAGTGACCTATCTCTTGTTTTGAAGGTCAAGTGCGCAAAATTTCATCAAGCTCGGAATAAAACTGTAGATTTTTTATACAAAACAAACAAACAAACAAACAAACATAGCCCGCATGGGACATTCTTCTTGATATAATTGAAGTTAGCTTTGCAACTGATTCCAGGAGATGAAGGTCCTGGTGATAGACAACTATTCAGAATCGAAACATTTCTCGAAGTGAAAAAAAAAACAGGATATGAAGAGCCGGGTGCTTTTTCTTTCTCTTTCTATTATCCCTCCTCTTTCCTTCAAATGATTCATCAGGGGATGATATTGTTTCATTGGATGTACTTGGTTGGCACTCTTGTGCGGAATCATAATATTAAAACAGAATCGAAATGCCAGGAACTTTGCATTCTTCCACTACCCTAGTTCCTTCCGTCTCACAAGCGTTCCCCCCGACTCGGGATCTATAGTTCCTCTGGCTCCAGTGGGACTAAGTTAATTTCTTTTTTGATATATTTTTCTGGATAATGTCTTTCTGCCTACCCAAAAACAAAGTATTGTTATAAATAGCTTTCTTTGAAATTGTTTATTTATTAAATTTAAGTCAATTTTTACCTTTCCCTATCAATAATATAACAATTCAAAACATTTATAATGATGTTATAAGAATTGTTTTTATTACTCGATTTTACAGCGCCAATTGTGGAAGAATATCACCTTAACGGCGCTTAACAATTCAATTAGTAACACCTTGACAATTTTACCAGTTTGCTAAATACAGCACATGAAAATGATTTATTTTGCGATCTGCCAATCTGTTATTGAGTATGGTATCATAGCATGGGGAGGTAGTACTTCATCTGCACTAGACCCAATCATAAAGACACATAAAACGGTTATAAAAATAATCCATAAAGCACCTTTAATTACAGACTCCAACATAATCTTTTACATAATGAGAGTATTTTACGTTCGGCAGGTTAACGCTAAAACAATCCTCACTCATCTTTATACAAACAAAGATTAACTCCAAATTCCTGTAATTCATACTACTTTTGGGCAACGGTATATTAGGTTCGTTGTGACAAGAATTTTGGGCATTCTCCCAGTTAGCATCAAAAAATCTGATTCACAAAAAAATTCAAACATAATATTGAAAAAAAATGGATTAAAAGTAATGATAGGGCATATCGGTGGACAAAACCCAATTTCGAAGTTACAGAATATATATTATTATAAGTGTTTATTTATAGGTATTATAAAATAATATGCAAAATTAATAATAATAATATTCGGATGATTTTTATAGCGCCGTTTTTGTGAAAAATCACCTCAAGGGCGCTTTACAAATCTTACTTCCTATTCTTACATTATTCCTATATTAAATCTATGACATTTTTTTTTTTTGGACACTATCATTACACATTATTTATATAAAGGATGCAGTTAAATTATCAAAACTAAATACGGCTTGGTCTAAGTTTTCATACATGTTTAATTGAAAAAAAAAATAATAGAAGCTATCTGTATTTATTCCTTACGATATATTGCAAGACGCTAATACGAATGATAGGATTTATGTGAAGTTGGGCGGCGGGTGAGGACGGGGGCCGGGGGTACTGATCCAATCTTCCAATCTTCTTTGTCTTTGTTGGTGACTCCCCTGGGCTGCGTGACGGGACGCTCGGTGTTGGTTTGCCCATACGCCAGGTGGCGCTCGTCGGCCGGCTTCAGGATCTGGAAAGACCACATCAGCGTGTCGTCTATTTCTCGCCCCAGCCGGTGGTATCCTTGTGGGGGGTGGACCACAGCAGGCCGCGGAGCAGCCTTCTCGGGCACGTCCGTGGGCTGCATGATGCACCGGATCTGCTCCGTGAACTGGAGGTCAGAACTCAGGTCGCTGTGACAGCAGAAGATCTTCTCGTCAAATGTTTTTATTTCCTATTGCGCCTTTCTCGGTAGCCACGAAATCTAATTTTGCGGATTGCAGTTGTGGTACAGGGTTCAAGGTTATACAGCGATATCTTTGCAGCTTATTAAAGGCTCCAAAATAGCACATTCACCATTAAGTTTGAGTTGTCTAGCTCGTATACGATATTGTTTACAATCACCACAGTTCAAAGAATAACATTGTAAATCACTTTGGGACACTTTTAACAAGCAAAAAGGTCTTTTAATAAGCACATGTGTCGAACGCTTCGACCGACCGATGCTTTTGGGTTAGTTTAGAACAACGTGACAGATTTGAAGTTAAAATATTTGGGTTTTTATTTGATTTTTTATTATAAACTTGATTTAAGCCCGAAACGGCCACACTAAAATTATATGATTTTTATAAATGTAACCTATAAATTATTGCGGTTATTTTACGCTACTTTAACACCGGAAAAATTAAGAACTAAGCAATATTTCCCAGATAAACTGGAGCGCTTATAAAAAGCTGCCGGCTGCTGCGAGAGCGCCAAACTTACTGCCTCAACTGTTATTATATTATTTTCTATTTTACTTTTAACGTATCTAGTTTATAAACCACAATAGACTTTATTATACATGTATTTTACAACAGTTATAGTTGGAAACTTTATTACAATAAAGATATATATTATTACTATTATAATACGATTTGAATAATTTACCACACTGACTTCTGAATTGCAACGCAAACTCAACACTATTGTAAGAATATTGATTTCACCGAAGCAAATACTAATAATCCACAAAACTATCAACTTGTTGACAAAATCCATCACAATTTCGTACAACTTCACTTTTGCTAAAACAATATGAGAAATTCAGCCGAAAAATCGAAAAACCATGAAGACCCAGAAAAACCCTCCGAGCGGAAACTGAACATTGTGTGAAAGGGAAATATGTTAATACGAAAGAGAGACGGAGCGCTACAACATAAGAACGCTTAGGGCGTAAGGGAAAAATATTTAATAAAACACGACATATTTAGAATAGAGCAAAAATTTCAAGACTGCTGACTGAAGTAGCATTTAAGAAACGCTGTGAATTTTATTCACACCTATCACATGTTAAAAAACAGAACCAAGAGGGTTATGTATATTTTTCGGAGCACGCTTAGGGATTTTTTCTATCGAGAGAATTTGATATAATTACTTTTTCAACTAGACATCTGAATACAGAGAATCTTACAAAGTATACTTTTTTTTAAGTTCAATTTTTCAAGGGAAGTTTGAAGTATGAACATGGAAATTCTGAATGCCGAGACTGATTGAACACAAAACATGTATTGCAGCTCTACTAAGCGCATGGACAATTTTGTTTAAAACGTTACATTACGCAATTATGCGCATTTATTAAATTTTATTGTATAATTTTAATTATATGCAATTGGAACTTGTACCAGCTAAGCCACTGAAAGTAGCTTGTCAGCGGGAGTTTAGTTCAACAATATTATATAATACAACAATAAATAACAATCATCATACGAATGTAGTTCACAATATAGATGCATGCATGTTGTGATCAATGTACACAAAGACACAAACATTCCCCTGGTGATTAAATCACTTTCGGAACCATTTCAAGCCGGATTACCAGGCCACGAAAACCCAACGATAAATTCGCTATCAAGCTATGATGCAAATTCTATATTTAAATATAAAAGACCAAAAACGGTCCTCCGAACGGAGGAACTCCTGAAGCATCTCTGCACATAGTTTTTAGCATATTTTCCCATTCTCATAATTTTAATAAAACATCCAAAACGTGAAGCTTAAAAAATCCCTTAATTACATTTGAACAAGATTATTTTTATAATAACGGTATTCTGAATTTAAATTAGACCAAATACCAAAAAAAGATCAATGTACACAAATTGGGAAAAATATTTTAAAAAAACATGAAAATAGTTTTGCTATAGAGATACAGAGTCCAATTACATAATATCGATTTAAATAATATTAAAAATATATCAAAATATCAGCAAGTATTAAAGAAATTAAGAAATAAAAAAAGCAGTACAGTTTTGTTACAGTGATGATATACTTAATATAACAGTAACACTTAAATAATTTTAAAGATACCCGCAGCTATCAAGGAGATATACAATCAAGGAGACATATGTTTAGGACAAAGCAAAATTGAGATGAAATATCACTAAAAATATAAACACAGTTTACAGTTTACTGGGTACAGGGATACAATATGGTACAGGAACAAAGCAGCAATTATTTGGCCACTTTTCTATCCGCAGAACAAAAGGCTGCACCGCGGGTGGCCGCGCCGGTTATTTCTCAGGTGAGCTGCAGATTTCCGCAGACAATAGGGGTTTGTTTGCGCTGTAAATTAGCGAGGAACACAGCCCACAACACACTTCCCTGCTGAAAACATCGCTGGAAACTACTGTGCCTCTACTGAGAACACAGCATGATGATAATTATGTTTAATTTGTCCCTACAAACTGTTTAATATATTTTTTTTTTTTATTGTTTATTCATCCAAAGAACATAAATACATACAAGGTAAAATAAGAAAGAAGCAAAATATGTAGTCCTGCAAAGCGGTCACATGACAGCTTGTCTGCAGGTTCTACAAAGATTAATTAGTCCTAATAGTAATAGTAATATGTATTAATCTTAAATAAAATAGGTACTTACATTTGACGTTAACATTATAGGTACATTAACTTAGCCATTAAGTATACATAGATAAAAATTTAAAGATACCAAGAAAAAATTTAAAGATACAAAGAAAAATTTAAAGATACAAAGAAAAAATTTAAAGATACATAGATTGCTCATTTAAAATCCATAACTTCATCGATTTCACGCAAAGCCTCTCACTTTCCTCCAATTTATAACTTTCATTAAATTTATTGAAAATCACTGGCACTATGTATTCAAGAGTTCGACCTCCGTATTTATTTGAAATTTTTGGAATTTTTAGGCCTCTTCTTTCAGTGAATCTAGTGCTGTGTTTATGCACCAGTGGCTTTTTGTATTGGCTTTCTCCCGCGTTATCTATAATAGTGATGTACCATAGGAGACCTTTTACAGGAAGTAGGCCCTCAGCACCGTATAATATTTTTAAATTTTTTCTTTGTCTGTATATCTTTGGTGTGACAATTTTTTTAACTATCGCAGTTTGTAAATTTTGGACATACTTAATATACGTAAAGCTTGTGTGACCCCAAGTTCGTATTCCATATCTCAGAATGGATTCTACCATGGAAAAATATATAAGTTTAAGTGTGCCATGTGGCAAGACAAATTTTAATTTATAGAAGCTACTCGATATAGATCGGAGCTGGTTACATATTTTGGCCACTTGCGTGTCCCACTTAAATTTATTATCTACTAATAATCCCAGATAAGCATAATCGTTTGTAAAATCGATCGTGTCGCAGTCACAATTTTTTTCAATTTTTTTATGTATGCATTCAAAATGATGAGCAATTGGTTTCGGTAAATTCCACATTTTCACACTCGGTGACCTTATATACATACATTTGGTTTTCTTAACATTAATAATTAGTCCTAAATCATGCGCCCATTTGAGAAGTTCATTAAAGTCTAATTGTAAATCTTGAAGAGCTATTAAGGGATTTTCATTTGATACTACAAGTGCAGTGTCATCTGCGAAAATGAATCTAAGAGCTTTTTTAAATAATTTGGACATAGCAGTAACATATATAATGTACAATTTAGGACCTAGAATTGACCCCTGTGGTACACCTGATTTTACATATCTACATTTACTCATTTCATTTAAAATCTTTACCTTCATTTTTCTATTTGATAAATAGTTTTTAAAAAAAGAAAGGAGTTTACCACGGATTCCTATGGCATCAAGTACATTTATTATTTGTTTATGGCAGAGTGTATCAAAAGCTTTTGAGTAATCAATAAAAAGTACCAGTATGTGTTTTTGAGAGTTTAGCTGGGAATTTATATAATTGGAAAAGTTTGCAAGTAGTTTATCACAACTTTTTTTTTTCTGGAACCCAAACTGGCATTCATCGATAATACCCAATTTATTTAAATATTTAATAACGTGTAATGTCTCTAGGGAGAACATTTTCAAAATTCTAGAGACATCTTCCTAACATCTAATTGTTATAAGGATGAAAACTGTTTGTGTGTGTGTAGCAGCAAACACTTTTGAACAGCTTTGAAATAAGATGTCGTTGTTGGTGTTGTTGTAATTGTTATTGTTGTCGTTGTCGTTGTCGTTGTCGTTTTGTTTCGTTTTGTTTTGTTTCGTTTTTTAGATTTTTTTATTTTTATTAAATACTATTTAAGTTACATTAATTGCATTCTAAAAATATTATTTTTAGTAAGATATAAAAAGGAATGTTCTAATATCTATATTAATTAAATTTATTTGAGAGGCGGGTATGGGTACTGCCGCCCCTTACCCATTCGTTGTATAAGGAACATCTCTGCCATAGGTCACCCCAAAGTGGTTCGCTACAGCGGGTTACTTAGCAGGGGTGCTCGGGTTAATGGGGTAAGGTTTATTCATGTCTTGGCGAGAGATGCGTCTGTCCACTAACTGCGTGGTAGGCTGAATCGAGAGAGGCCGATTGAGGGAGACCCCTTGACTTCCGCGGCCGAACTCTCTGGACCCATTACATTGCACCGCAGTGGAATAAATGGAGTAATACGTCCGTCACTCTTAAACACATTGACCCCCAGATTCCTACACACCCGTCATACGGTTTTCCTTCCCAGAAATTCCTCTCCTTCCCTTCCTTAAAAATACCCCCTGCACAGCATCCCCAAAGATGAAATAATTATTTTCCTCAGGGCCCCTTTTTAGAGTCAATATAAAAATATATATGCACGAAAAAAAAGTTGTCATTCCACAGATAATACGTAGAAGTGTTAACTACACTGTTTTGAAAAAAAAATTGATGTATCTAATTTACATAAAATCTTTCGAATCCTAGGCCCCAGGGCCAATAAAAGTGAATGCCTGTTGAAGAAAAAATTTGGACATTAGAAACTATTTTATCAGTTTCAACTGAAGTAAGGTAAAAATTGCCTTACTTCGAGCACACAGTCACGCCCACGTGAAACTTCCATCGGTTTATTTCTTCAGTGGTTATAACGTGAGTACCTACCTCCAAGATATGAAAGAAAATGGCCACTTCACAGGGAGCATTATTTAATTTTTTCCATTTGCATTATGAACAAACCGCTGAATCGCCAGATTTTTTCCGAATTTATATTTTTTCAAATTCATTTTCTTTAATTCGCGGTTATATTCGCGAGAACGAGGCACACCATGAGTGAATAATCAATTTCGATTACGCGCGAAATTCCCTGGCGATATTAAAATCCGACAGAGGAAATTAAAAGCGACGAAACGGTAAAGGGCGGCGCGCAATCTCGTTTGGAGCCCGAGAAATTATTGACTACGCCACTGCGAGAAATAAAATTAATCTCGCCGGCTTGATACTGCGGTAAATTTGTAACAAGTATGTTGTCTAGCGTAAAACAATGCGGTAATTCCGACGCCATGTAAATAACTGGTTTTTGTTATTGTTTTGGTATTTCCACTATTGATTTCTAAGAAATTACAAACAATTCTGTATATTCAGTATCTCCCCACAAGGAACACTTGTTGATGCGAAAATCCGAAATAAAACGTTGCTTGAAATGTGTATAATAGATCTGAATAGTAAGGTTATCTTCGTCTTTAGCAGATTATCATATCTGTTACCAAATAATTTAAAAATGATAGCCTAGTTCAATCACATCTATACTACTCAATCGAAATCTGGGGAAACATGCATAAATGAATTACAGGTTATACAAAACAAGGTAACCAAAAAGCTATTTAACATTAATTCTAAAATATCCACCAAAAAATTATACGAAGAAACAAAACTGTTAAAAATAAGAAAACTATGAGAGTGTAACATATGTCTCTTAATATATAAAATAAATAATAAACTCATACATACAAACACAGAATTCATTAAAACGTCACAACTACACACACACTTTGCATGACAACATGATAAAATACGTACACAACATAGTGAGCAATCCATTAGCTACGAGGGGGGCAATTGATAAAATTGCATACCAGACGAAATTAAAACAGAATAAAGACTAGGAATATTTAAAAATAAATTGTTCTATCTAAATATCAATTAAAAAAATAATTCAAATGCATAAAATTGTAATTGTTGTTGTGAAATAAATGAAAATATATTCATCTTTTTTCTACAATTACATATTTTTTTTAAATTAATACTTCTCCTTCAAACGAGTTTCTATTTGTATCTATGATATTTCACAAAAATAGCGCTTAATAAATTATCCAAGTATTATTATTAGGTATACGAATTTATCATAAAGAAAAGTAAATCTTTTTTTTTCAAAACATTAAATATAAAGCGGAAAATCAGTGTCACACTCAAATCATTTTCATAAAAATTGCACACCTTTCCCACCTGGAATTTCTGGGTCATCGCAACTACTTAAAGTTCGCAAAGTCAATTCGATCATGTGCTATGGAGTCAGGAAACATCCATAAAACTTCAAAAATATGTATTTTTAAAAATTTTAAGTTTTCATTGCAGTAAAGAGTAAACTGTGGTTAGTCAGCATTGAGATGGCTCGTTTAAATGATTTTATTTACCGGTACCCAATTTATTTATTTTTTTTGCTAATTGAAATGATTTATTCATATTTTCTGTAAAAACCGATTTACTTGGAAATCAATTGTAATAATTAAAATTCTTTATTCCACGAGGCACTTGCCATGGAAATCTGTTATCCTCCTTTTAATAATAGCCGGTTTGTTGTAATTGTATCATAATGACGTGAATGCTATTTGAGTCAATTGCCATTGACTGAATACTCGCAGGACTTAATAATAACATTATTAATTAAATTTACTTTAAGGGGAGAGGGACGTCGGAGAAAGATTATTTATTAATTCTAAATAATGATAACATTATTACGCAATACGAGGAACATAATATTTTTAAAGAAAAAAATGTTACTACATATTTATAAAATTTACATAGGCTACATAAATTTACATTATTTAAAAAAAAAGGTAAAAAAAAATATTGCTCATTAAAAAAATTATGACTATCGTATCGCGTAATAATATTAGAATCCCTGTCCCCCTAAAATAAATAAAAAAAATAATAAGAAAAAACAAATAATGGAGTTCTATGAATTTAACCCACAAACAATTCATATTACATTCTTAATGCATGTAATTTTATTTCTATAAATTTTATTTATTCACTACTGTCGCTAGATGGCGCTGCTCCACAACTGAAACACGAGAAATCTATCTCTATTGGGTTGGGCACTTTTTGTTAAATAAATTTATACTTTTGTTGTAATTAGCTATTAAGATATTCTGTACTATTAAATATTTTATATGTATTTATTATTATATTATTAAAAAAAAATTTAAAAAATAACCTCATGTCATGTTTTGCAATACAAATCTGGACCGAAACCGGTTAGTAAAGCAAGTGACAACTCTATTCAAGAACTGGGTTCACTTCTTCCTCTCCTCCTTGAATATACCATACGTACAGCATCTCCAAAGTTGAAATGAAATCCAGCTCATAGTAAACATAAAGTTATCATAGTGAGTAGGTATGATATGGATAGTCGTACGCCATGGATTTATACGTCCGAAATTTAACGATTAGCCTACCAGGTTAAGGTTGGTGTCATCGCACTTAAAAACTACTTAAGCGGCTGCCATCAAAACTGTCGAAGTTTTTTTAGCTGAGCCACGCATGCGTGAAATTACTCAACGGTGTTATCTTCGAAACGCACCATTACACGAGTAAAAGTATTACAAAAACCATTGACATAGAGATCAATACCATCATTAATATGGTCCTGCCACCAAGAGATACATTGTAGCCTCTATCTCTGGTACGTGTGAGAAAGAGGAAGAGGTTACGCCGGATCTATCAGCGGTAAGACTTTAATGGGAGCACTAAGTATCAAATGACGAAAATTGGAGCCTTTATTTGACACTTGAGGAACACCATCCCATTCCATGTATTCTTCCCCCATACAGATTTTCCTTTCACAGAGGAGAATTATGGATGTTGGTGAGGGGAACGGTAGAGCATGAGAGGAAAGGGGTGTGTATCAACTTGTGATCGGAGAAAGCATATATACCAAAGTCTATATGCACAGCTGTACGAAATTATATTCCAATTCAGTTTCAAGTCAAACTTTAATAAAATCCCAAGGAATCACCCATCATAAAAAAATGCTTTTCCTTTCCCAAACAGGAGCAAGAATATAAATAATTTAAAAAATATATAGAAAATTACTTAAGTAATATATTCATATCAACATGTTTCGAAAGCGAAGCTTTCCTCATCAGGACATACAGAATACTAAATAATAATAATGTCAAGTATAGACAAATGATAAACATAAAACACAATAATGTAAGAATAGACAAATTATAAACATAAACAAAAATTGATTAAAAACACTGAATAACAAATTTGTATTAGAAATTAAAAAATAAATTATTTTTATTATTAATATTAATATGAATATAAATTCAATATTAGATGTTTGAATTCTATAGATAGTGATGAGATAGAGCATTCTAAAAAAAAACATAGTACACCTTGAGGTGATTTTTCACAAAAACGACGCTATACAAATTATTCAAATATTATTACAAACAGATCAGTGAGAACATGCTAATCTATGCAATAGAATGCCCGATAAAAAGAAGCCCAATGTTTAAATCGACTCCGACTTTCGTTCTATCCTATTTAAAATAGACCATAGAGTAAAACCGTGTGAACAGCAATTGCTTCGCGAATGCCACTATCTACGCACAGTATGGTTATGTAAAAAAAAAATTCTCTCAAAGATTTGCTCGGTCACTTTAAGCTCGGCAAAAACAAATTTATTGAAATAGAATAGAAACGTAGCAAATGTGAACGAGTTGCAATCCCTGTCTATCATAAAAAGGTTCGTTCTACAAGATAGACCAGCGAATTTCCAACTTTTTTAAGGCGCAACCCCTTAAGGGTAAAAAAAATTCACCTCCACGTGACCCCCAGCTTTTTAAAGTTATTTTGTTTTAAATGTGTGCACTTCTCATAAATATCGGATTTTGGACAAGCTCACAAAGATTCAGCATTTTTTTTAACGTGTTAAAAACGAAATATAAAAAAAATATATGTATGTATTACTTGAAAAACGAGCGCACCCATCACATTAATTTGTATTATTTTGCTATATTTTTAATTTCCGTTAGTGTCCTACTTCTTCTGTAAAATTGTTTGCTTGTTATGATAAAGTGTATAAAAATATTTTATTTACTTATTGATGGCTAGCGACCCTCTCTGCAAAACCCACGTTGAAAACCACTGAGATAAACCGTAGAATAGATACGGTGGTAACCAAGCATTATTTAGAAAAAAACACCATATTTTGTGAAAGCATTTAGTTTAGTATTTTTACAATTTTACTGTTTCATAATTAAAGTACATAACGGACACAAATATTTGTTGTGTAGGATGTTTGACTGTATGACGACGGAGATTCTAACACTTTTCTTTGTATCACTAGTATAATACGAGAGGCATAGTGTTATTTTTTTAAAATTATTACTTTACATCTTCTTCGTGATAAGGAAATCTGAGCTAAGTATCAAGACAAAGTTGGCAGTGTACAAATCAGTGTATAGCCCCACGCCTTAGATCTGGATGTTCAACGAGCGTTAACGCTCTAGGGTCCAAGCAGCGGAGATGAGATTTTTGAGAGGATTTGCAGGAGCCACGAGATGGGAACGAATAAGAAGTTCGATGATCCGGGAGGAGCTTAATATCGAACAACTTTTACTCTTCATAGAAAAGACGCAACTGAGGTGGCTTGGGCGCGTGTTAAGAATACCAGAAGGTGCTATTCCAGAGGGAAGACGTCCAGTGGACCCCCAAGACACAGGTGTGAGAGGCAACTGTAGAAGCTATGTGAGGAGAGGCTGGACCTACTATGGATGGATGCCGTAAACATAGCACAGGACAGGAACGCCTGGAGGCGCCTTGTCGATGCAATGGGTCCCCGACCAGAGTAAGACAAGGAGAATAAGATGTATGTATATACATCTTCTTTGTATGTATATATTCGCTATAAATTCAAACCAATCTGTT
Organism: Halesus radiatus; assembly: GCA_022606495.2. Lineage (NCBI taxonomy): Eukaryota > Metazoa > Arthropoda > Insecta > Trichoptera > Limnephilidae > Halesus > Halesus radiatus. Next base: position 75,318 of record JAHDVE020004542.1, read on the forward strand.
TTTTATCAACTAATATAAAATTATAGCATAGCCTTTATATAGCGCAGTTTTGTGATATTTCACTTCAAGTGCGTTTCTTAATGCAAACTTTTACATTAAAATGTAATTTATGTTGTAAAATCGTAGAGTTTTAATGCCTTGCTACCAGAGTTCGCCATAGCTTCCAAAATGCTTTTAAAAACTCTTATTTTTTTATTTTTTAAACTAAGTAACTAACTAACTAACCATCACATCGTTTCTCCGCAGGGGTAGGCAGAGAGGGCGAACCGCCATACAACTCGACCTTGGCATACACTTCTTGCTTCATTCACATTCATACGTAGTCTCATACATTCTCTTCTGCTATCCGATTTCTGATCCTTGATTCACTCGATCGTGCCATGACATCCCCGGCTTCTTCTTTCATTCACATTCGCGTCATATATTTTCCTTACACTCTTTTCTTGGTTCATTCGCTCTGCATGCCCAAACACCTAGTGTCCCTTTCTTAATCTCACTCATTACGCTTACATCAGCCTTGCATTCTTTACGAATCTCAACATTTTTGACACAATCATACATGGTTTTACTACACATCTGCCTCAGAGATCCCATTTCTACAGCATTCAGTCTACTTTCATCCTACCTCTGGCAGTTCCATGACTCACTGTCATACATCGGGGTTGGTATCAGCGCTCCATTCGAATAGCTTCTTAAACTACCTACTGAAAAATATGAAGCAACCAAAATGGCATCTGGTCTTATTGTTATTTTAAGATAAATTAATATTTTTAAGCAGCACAGCTCGTAGTGAAAATGTTATTGCAAGCTAAAAAGACTCGCACTGAACCAGAAATTAAAGAAAAGCAATCCAAAATAAACGCCAGAAAGTTTTAAGTAGGACGCTACAGGATTCTTTCAAAATACTCCATTGTGACTGAACTAAAATCATAAAGGAATTAAAATAACAGTTTTAGAAAAGGAATAAGTTAAAGAGGACCCATCTAATCTAACCAATCTCACCGATTACAAATTTCTAAATGGCATCCAATTACGTGAGACTAAACGCGAGTGTAATTAGTTATTGTCACGGGAATTACTGAAACGTTACAAAGAACAACAGAACGCAAACAATGGGGAAATAAGAACAATAATTGACAGCCGTTGCTTATTTAGTTTTGACGGGAGACAGGATGGAATTTGTCGAAAATAAAGCGTCAGAAGCTTTGCGTCGTTTCGTCAAGATGTCGTCTTGTGTGAACATTCGAGAATACGGGAAACCACTGAACGGATAATCCCTATGAGTGTGATTTTTTTAAATGTGAATACCACAGAAGAGTACCTACTTCTTTTAACTGTTCAGAGACAGTGGTACTATGGCATCGCTATGGCATGTCGTATGTTGAGTGGGGAGGAGGAGGAGACGGAAAGATAAAGGTTGGAATGTATCTGGCGATACAGATCTGGTCACCAAACACGGCTGATGGTATTTCCAGTGACATTTTGATTCTGAATGATGATCTTTCATCACACAACCTTTCGACTTCTAGGCCCCAGACAGGCCAACAAATTTGATTATCTTTTCAACAAAACTGTACAACTATTTTTGTATTTTTCAACTTGTGTGATACTTGCTGATATGTTAATATTTTTATTATATTATTTAATCGTCATTATGTAATTGGAGTCTATTATGACTATAAAAAAACGGTTCTACTATTTTCGTATTTCTTTCAATTTGTGTAGACACGCACTGATCACAACATGCATGTACCTATAGGTATTATTCTATTATTGCGCTGCTATCTGTATGATGATTTTTATTTATTGTTGTATTTTATAATTTGTCACCCTTTTGGCCATATTTTATTTTTATCACATCTCCTTATAACATAACATGCTCAGACCGGTGAGGTGGTTTATACCGAATCTTTCCATTTTTTATTTTGTATATATCATATATTATATATCTTATACTGACTGTTAAATTTACTAAACACTGTGCGTAATTCATTAATTATTTTTGTGTTTAATTCGTGAAACTCCATTTAATTTTTTTAAATGTAATGTAAATCAAATTTAATAAAGCGATCAACAAGTATTTTAGTTTTCATTATTCTAATAGCTGTTTCGGCGTTTTTCAAACCGTAGTAAATCCACACAGCGACTACTTATTTCTATGGTTTTATTTACTTCCACCCAATTCTAATTTGGACGGGTGTTTAAAATAATTATTCACTATCGGTAAAACCGATTTATTTAGAAAATAATTAAAATTCTATATTCTGTGAGGTTTTTACATTTTTAATGTGTTTTCCGCGTATTTAAATGATAATGTTTTCTTAATAGGTTTATTTAAATGTGTTATATTGTTTTGGTAGTTTATACATAATAAAAAAAAGTTAATTATAATAACATAATTGAAAAAAACTCTTGTTGACGAGCTACTTGCAGTAGCTTAGCGGGTACAAATTGCCATTGTATGAACATATACGAGTATGTACAGAAAAAAAATAAAAAATAGGAACAGAATTGCTATATTATAAGGAAAAATATAGTTTACTTCGGGCAAGCGAACACGCCCACAACATAAGTCTATCGGATTATCACTTCAGTGGAAAAAAACAAAACTACATAAGTATGACGTGTTGTATCGTCAAGATTTACGTCTGTTGTCAAAATTACCTTTTAGAACTAATGTAGCTCCGCCAGTTGAAACGCAATTTCTTTCATATCTGCTCACGAGTAATGGTCATGGCCTCGTAATGTTTACAACACCTTCCCTAAGTCTACAGTACAAGTTACGTCGTAAGATTTATGGATTTAATGTTTTAATATAGAGCTATCAGGGGGAGAGGGACGTCGGAGAGGTATTATTAATTAATTCTAGATAACGATAATAATATTACGCAAAATGATAAAGAGAAAAATATTTATTACATACTTAGCTGATGTGTACCGGTCTAGGTCGATTTTTTATACTATAAAATGTAAAAAAGTATGTTGTATCATTGTACGAAGATCTCCATTGATATGCTTGGTGTAACCCTAAGTGACCTGCTCAGGTATGGGGGCTCCATCGAAGCAGGGGTAAAGTTAGCCTCCCAGAAGCTGGGCGAATTGTACAAAGCCCGCAGATACTTTAATAGTACACAACTGCTGACCCTATACAAATCGCAAGTGCGCCCCACTGTAGAATTTGGCAGCCACCTCTAGTCGGGAGTCCCAAAATATCAGAAAAAAACCCTTGACTCTGCAGAGACGGCCGGTCTATTCGCCTATCTTAACAAACGGACTGCAATCTTTGGAGCACAGACGTCAGGTGGGAATGCTGTCCTTGTTCTACCCGAATTTTAATGGAAGATGCTCTGAGGAACTACCGTCATTGATTGGGTTAACACGTCGAACGCGCGCCCAACATTTACAAAAGGTTATTGAATCTTTGAAACATGAGAACGGGTCGCTTCTACGACTCGTTCTTGTGTTCAACAACTCGGCTGTGGAATTATCTGCCGGCCTCTGGGTTTCTTCCATCCTACAAGATGGGTCTCTTCAAGACCCAAGTTCACTCACAGCACCCCCAAATATGATATAGGCCTTGAGGGAAATTATTCTCCTCGGGGCCTCCTGTGTGGAGTTACTTAAAAAAAAGTTTTATACTTGAAACATGGATACGTGAATGTTTTATCGCAAACACATTACATACTACGAGTACGTGCAACCTGCGAAATACCATTAAAACATTAATTTGCATAATAATCATCAAATCGTATTCGTTACGTTACTGGGCCGATTCTAATGTAGGGTAGCTGTCTGAATAGTGTCAAGAACACACCACTAATTAACTAACCATCACGCTGTTTCGCCGCGGGGATAGGCAGAGAGGACGGACCGCCAAACAACTCGATATTGCTTCATTCACATTCATACATTCTCTTCTGTTATTCCGCTTCTGACACGGCCCGACTTAAGTGATCAAGTGAATCAAATTCACTTGATCGTGCCATGACGTCTCCGGCTTCTTCTTCAATTCACATTCGCGTCATATATTTTCCTTACACTCCTTTCTTCGTTCATTCGTTTTACATGCCTAAACCATCTAAGCGTCGCGTTCTTAATCTTACTGATTACGCTTACATCTGCATTGCATTCTGTGCAAATCTCAATATTTTTCACACTATCATACATAGTTTTACCACACTTTTGCCTCAGAGTTCTCATTTCTACGGCATTCAGTTTATTTTCATGCTTCCTCTGCCAATTTCATTTGCACTCCATTGTGGACTGCTAACTTCGCTTCTTTAGATTTTTTTTTAATTAGAACCATCCGCGTTCAGTCCTCCGTTGGTGTTACCTGCAGTCACCTTTCTTTCAATATCGCTATCAGTATTTCCATCTCACGTAAACATAAATCCCTAATATACAAACTCATCGACCTGCTCCAAGTATTCATCATACAAGTATATATAGTTAAATCGTGATAAGAAGAGTAAAAACACACGTTGAAATAAAGCAATGAAGTTGTGAATTCTTTCTTGTTGTTTGGGTGCCATAATTGATTTGACAGCGATCTACCTCGAAACAAAGAAACAAGAAAACATTAATATGAAATTTTTATTCCATATAATTATAATGTCTAACTACAAAAGCTCACAAAAAGGTAACATTTAAATAACTTTAATTATCTATAGAATTCAGAGGTCGTGTTAAAACTCACATTTTAACAAGTACGGAAATAACAACTATAATAAATCTATTAGGTCTCGTTAGATCAATACGAATAGCCTAGGTTCCAAAGGAAATTGAACATAGTTTCAAACTTTCTAGCTTCGTAAAGCGCACAGGAGATAATATTACGCACAACTGATATTATAAAAAAGTGATCAAGAATATATACATTATTATTTGTCATCGCTTGATGAGTATCATCAAATGTTGCTACATCCATAGCACTTTGAATTAAGTGAAAGTATACCCCGACCAACACAATCATTGACCAGCGTTCGAAACCTTTTCAAGACAATTTATTTCCAACTTCAAAGTACAGGGGATATGTTGGACATTGAATATTCAACAACTGCGACACAGTATATATATAGAGAATAGAGGACATATGGCACAGGATATAGGATAGAGGACAAAGGACATAAATAGAAGCAAAGACGTAGGACAGCGGGACACAACGTAACACAGTGTATGTTGATCATGTCGGAAATATTTACTTCTAAGGAAACACGTTTAAAACGCTCAGTTGAAACCAATCACTTGGAAAAGGTAATAAGATAGGTAGGTTGTGAAAATATTTTTTTTTTAAATGCAAAATTGAAAGTTGTTCAACGAAAACAATTTTCAAATTGTATTTGCTCAAGTGCTTGTTTCGAACTTTGTTTTGTTTGTCGGTACAATTGTAACTTTTACAAGAGAAGTTTTGAAACTTTAGTTATTTATTCATTCTTCCACAATTCAAACACAAGAACGAGCTAGCCTGTGATGAATGATGCGTTGTTTTCTCAAATGTCCCTTTTGAGGCTAAAATAAATACATTGTTTCTAATCCCAACCCCATTTCCACCGACCTCCACAACTTCACCTTCACTATCCCTTCACTCAACTAACCATCACGCCTTTTCCCCGAAGTATAGAGGTATATTGAGTCTACGTTCCTCGCAAACTATGTGTAAAACATTGTTCCCGCGTGTGAGGTAGGAAGGGAGGATGAAGCAGTTGTCGATGTAGCCCAAATCCTTCCGACCGTGAACGAACTCAACGAACGGAGTTGACACGCCGTACAGCGGCCGCCACGGCCCGGGGCATTTAAGTTATCGGCGAGCCTACTTCGATATTTTCTTTTTGACTTTTTAACATTAAAAAAGCCAGTTTACACGAATATCGATTATGGAAAAACCGATGAACGATTACACCATCGCTTTTTCTATCTTTTCCAGAACGACATATCCAGTCATGCAGGCATTTTGTAGTTATCGTTGAAGATCTATACCCGGCGAGCGCGTGTAATCGACTGAAGCCCGTGTTATATCTAAGATGCCACTATTGTCCATATTTCGAACGCTGATGTTTACTCCATTTGTATATCTCTATGGTTTTGATCTCGTCTCGATCATTCGTACATACTCTTCTGTTTCTGCCGTGCCTTCCTGGGTCTGCCCCGACTTCTCGCATCCCCTTGCGCGCCATATATAGAATCACTTTCTTCTTCATAATTTTGTTTCTCCGTGCATCTGTTATGCGTGTTCAAACCATCTAATCACCCATTAAACAATTTTATTTTTTTAATCTCGAATGCGTAACCGATACAAACGCGTGCCGGCTATAAAATAAATGAGAAAAACCACATATCCATCAAAAAGGTAATCGGCTACATCCAGAACTGGAAGACATTTACACAAAACAGATTAATCTATTGATGGCGGCGATGTCAGAGGTTTGGCAATAAATGCATTCAGCTTGAGGCAGTGGCGAACAACCTTTTTAGCAGGAATATAATTTTTCTTATTTTCTAAACTAAACTCCATTGTATTTAGTAAAACGAAACACATTATTTAACGTATCAAACATAAAGAAAGTGCAGAGGGTGAAAATTTCACTAGATCCAAGATCAAATCAATGAATGCTGTCCATTTTTTAATATTATTGTGTTCAAGGTAAATTTGTAAAACTCATAATTTTTAATTTAATAATTTGTATTATTATTCCATTTAGTTCTGCTAGGTAATTAGTATTATGCGTGACAGCTGATTCGTCTTTCAAATGCATTATCAAACTGTGGTGGTGAAGCCACTTACAGACGATCTATTTATATTCTTCATAAACAGATCGTGTGTAAGTGGCTTCACCACAGTTTGATAATGCCTTCGGAAGGCGAAACAGCTGTCATGCGTAATAATAATTACCTAGCAGAACATTTTTTTAATGCTGTCGGTTGTCATTATTCGGAAAGTTCGATTCTAAACAAAATTTAGTACGGAAATCTGTTAGTATTTTGTACTCGTACAACGGAAATCTTTAAAATATATTTAATAGCGTCCGTTAGCCTCGGCTTACCTCGGCATACTAAAAGCGATAACGCAGGAACGAACTTGATGTATACGAACGCATCACAAACATTTTGTGGGTTTCGGTTTTCGTTATTTTTTAACCTGAACGTACGGGATACGGTTTGTTGCGTTCGGGCGATGATATAGCGGACGTATCACGTACGTTCGTGTGGGTAGGGCGGTTAAAGTAAAACCAAAAAATACTGTCAATTTTATCATTCTTAAAATTTTATTTAAAATGTTTTGTTTAGTCGAAAGGAATCTAATTAAGGACTTTTTTATTTACGGAGTTTTCTGTGACACTTCATGTCGAAATATTAATGTTTTGTTTGATAGATACGATTTAGATTATACTCCATTGCTACTCTAATAATACCTTCGCACATAATAAACATTTTGAAGCGGTAACTTTATGATGATATTATAATTATAAAATAAAACAATTACTTTGTTTACATCACTTTTATTTATTACACTTATTGCCGACCGGGTTTCGTTACTACCGTTGCTTCTTCGTGGCAGTATAATACTAAACTATGCTATTTATACACGTGTTACAGATTGTGACAAAAATTGCGGGCGGAGGAACAAAGGGGGGGAGGGGGGGATAACAGGTAGTGGACTGGGAATGGTGTGTACTTTGTCAAATAGGAACATTTTTAGTGTCGGGCTTTTAATTAAAGTGAAGGTTTCGTGTTTCATTTAAGATTTGTAAAGTTCTTATTCTTTTTTTCTTTTGACATTGTATCAAGTCAAGTGTACCGCAATAAATGGGCTCGGGAACCGCGGGTTACGCATCCCTGGTTTAGGGCCATATTATGTAAATATGTCCGTAAATCATTGATTCCTTCCTTCACGTTCATGTTTTGGGCCATGTGCAATGCGGAGTGTACTACCGATGTTATTATTCCGGAGATAGAACTAGTGTGGCACGTGCACGACTCATAAATAATTGTAATCGATAGATCACGCACGTGGCAGATCGAGTTCAAAGAAAAACGTTTCTAGTCTCAAGTGTTTCAGCGGTCCACGTGATCCCGAATCTGGACCGCAGCGCCGTATTCAATAATGTATTATTGTTAGTCAAAAAGTAATTAATCAATTTACCTTACCCAAATATTTAATGCGAGTATAGCAAAACAATAAAATTAATTTACCAAGGCGTTATATGATTCATTCAATTTTGTAACCTAACAAATATTAATGTTCATGTAATATTATCATGAAAATTTATTGTATTAATTTATTTTATTATTTAAACGTCCAGAGGGCTTTTACATACAAGTACATCATTTTTAAATCACAAAAAAATAGAAAAAGGTTAATTACACTAAAGAGTTATTGTTTCTTTATTGCTTTACAATTTTCCTCACATAATATTATTCATATTTTTACTTGTACGTAATATTTAAATTTAAATTTAATTGAAATATTTACAACAACGAAAAATTGACGTAATGTACAATTACACCTCAGTTGCATAATTAACATAGCGAAATAAACCGTTAGTACCTACCTAAATTAATTAACAGAAAATTTTAAAACTTTTCATGGTCATAAAACTATACATATTTCTAACTGTAAATATTTAATATCGAAAATCTCTAATAAAGTAATGTTTCCAATAAATACCTACTCTTCTTTTGCCAATAACCTTCTAATAAATATATACATTTTTTTTTTTTTATATGAATACCTCACAAGAGTCCCAACTGCTCCCAAACGTCTGGAGCCAGTGAGACTATGGCATTCCCAATTGGGGAATGTTATGAGGCTGAAGGTATTGGGTAGGGGAAGGAGAAGGGGAGGAGGAAGGTTGGGAATACCTGGCTATTCAGATCTGGTCACCAAACACGCCTAGAAGCCATTTTAAGCAACGTTTCAATACTGAATGGTGGTATTTCACCAGGGCGATACTGAGAGTATCTTCCACTCTGGAACGTGCGCAAATATACTATATATCATTTTTAAATGAAATAATTGTGAAACAACACAAATTAATTAAATAAAATTTACTTGCGCACGCGGGGATTTGAACCCGCGACCTTCGGATTCGTAGTCGAGAGCCTTACCCCTCGACCATGGGGGCCAAGTATAATATGAATGACAAATAGAATTTAAACAGTAACTGCAATATCATGCAATGTGCAGTATTTTCTAATATTGCGTACTGTACGTGCAAAATCATATCTCCTCAAGTGAAAACTTTATTAGTTTTTTACCAGGTGAGTACATTTCTGTATCTGTTTGTAAATAATAATATAAACCCTAGCAAGTAGTATTTGTACACAAAAACGGCGCTAAACAAGTCATCCAAATATTATTTAATATAAGTATCAGTATTAAGGTCACATTTTCCCGGAATATGTTTATTTATTGTTTTGGAACATTTCAGATTATTAACATTATCATACTTATTAAAGAATCCAGTTAAAAATGTTGACAGGATGCATTGTCTTTTGTTTAGTTATCACTTGGTAGAGATGGTAAATAATTAAAAGAAATAGAACAGAAAGCATAATATAACAAAAAGAAGAAAAAAAAATCAAATAAATTAAATAAAAATTTAGTTAGTATTCACGACTTTATTTATATACGTTTATGGAATATCTTAGAGTTTTTTTTTTAATTTACGAGTATAAGTACTGTCATGTAGAATTACCTCCTTAAGTTACTGCACTTTACCCCCAATGTTTAACAATTTAGTATAAAGTGATTTGCAGGCCAAATTTTTTTTAATCATTCTACCTATCTGTTATCTGCAGTTAGTTCCCTGAGGAAAAACGACAGGAAATTCACCCAATTTGAATATAGGTACTTCAAGGTAGAATGAAGCACATTTACATTAACACCAGATATCTGTCAACCGTCAGTCACTTAATCGCCCTGAATATGAAGAAATCGTCCACTCAAGCGAAAAACGAGCTTTGAATCGTGAATTTTAATCCGACATTTTACAAAAAATAATAAAATTCACACTTTCCAGTCTACCAGCCGGGTAAATGCAAATCACTTTTAGGCAAACGAATGGAACCAGAGCACTTGCTACTCCTCTTTCGGGAAATGTTTCAATCAGCATAATGCATTCATATTATGGGGGTGGTTGGAAGTACATATATATCGAAATAATATTTTACTTTGAAGAATTTTAAGAACCGTTAGTGGTTTTATTAACAGATGTTGAGATAAGGAATTGCAGAAGAAATATTGGGGAAAAATACGGGGAAAGGGGTTCCTTTTTAATGTGAATATCGCAGAAGAGTCATAGCTGCTCCCAACCGTCTGGAGCTAAAGTGAGACCTTGGCATCCCCAATTGGGGGATGTATGCTCTGAGATCTCCTAGGATCTATGGGCGCGTTTCACTCATATCGCAAAATTTTAGGCATATAATAATTCCAATAAAGTAATTCCGTTTTTTTTACAGTAACTCCCCACACAGGAGGCCCTGAGGGACATGAGGGATGCTGTGTGCAGGGTCTTTTAGAGGATATGAGTAGTAGAACGCAAGAACGAGTCGCAGAAGTGACACGTTTTCATGTGACAAATTTCAACCGTGTAAAAATGTTGTCGTGTATCCCGAATGTGCACCGGTGCCGAAAGGACCCCTGACGCTAGTCAATCAGAACATCTTCCATTGAATTACTGGTAGAACAAGAAAAGCATTCCTACCTGATGTCTGTGCTCCAAAGATCGCAGTCCATTTACGAACATAGGCGGAACTATCAAACGGACCGCCCGTTTCTGCACAAGTCAATGGTTTTTTCAGATATTTTGGGGCTCCCGACCAGAGGTGGATGCCAAATGGCAGTGGAGCAACACTTGCGATTTACACAGGGTCAGCAGTTGTGTACTATTAAAATGTCTGCGGGCTCTGTACAATACACCTAGCTCCTGAGAGGCTAACTTTACTCTGGCTTCGATGGAGCCCCCATACCTGAGCTGGTCACTAAAGGTTTCCCAAGCACATCAATGGAGGGCTTGGTGGGAAGATTACTCCCATTAAAGTAGACTGGATAGTTATTTCGATCCCTTTTAGACGTAATCAGACACGATTGGGTCTTTGAAACATTAAATGTTCACGTAATCAGATATAATTAAAATCATATCTGATTACGTCTGAAAGGGATCGAAATAACTATCTTGTCTTGTGGCCCCAGTGAAAAACCACCATTCAGAATCGAAACCTTGCTTAAAATGGTTAAATCTGAATAGCCAGATACTTCCCCACCTTCCCCTCCCCATCTTCTTCCATTATCCACCCCCTTCAACCACGCAACATACTCCCAATGGGGATGCCATAGTCCCATGCATATATCCCACAATAATACTTTTTTATTTGACTCTTAACATAACCAACCCTTAAAATTTCGGGAATATTCATCACCTGCAGTTTCACGATATGCGCGTAGCACGAAGTTTGTGTTTTACAACATACCAATATGTAGTATCTACCATAAAACAAGCAAAACTACTATAATATCTCTCCTAATTCAAAAATCGTAATCGTAGTCGTAATCGATATCAATTGTATTCAGTTATAATCGTTAACGTATGTAATGGTGATAATATTTCAAGCTTAGCGAAGCTAGCGGTTCACAATGGAGTGCTGATACCAACCCTGATGTATGGCAGTAAGGGCCGGAAATGGAAGAGGAAAGATGTAAGTAGACTGAAAGTTGTATAAATGAGATCTCTGAGGCGAATGTGGTAAAACCATGTATGAGAGTGTGAAAAATATTGAGATTCGTAAAGAATGCAAGGCTGATAAGCGTAATGAGTAAGATTAAGAAAGGGACGCTTAGATGGTTTGAATATGCAGAGCGGATAGATGAAGAGAGTAGTGTGAGGAGAATATATGACGCAAATATGTATGGAAGATGAAGTCGGAGACGTCCTAGGAAGACATGGCACGATCAAGTGAATCAAATACTTGAGTCGGGCCATGTCACAAGTCAGAATAAGAGAAGAGAGTGTTAGAGACGTTGTATGAATGTGAATAATGCAAGAAGTGTATGCCAAGATCGAGTTGTTTGGTGGTTCGTCCTCTCTACCTATTCCCGTGGAGAAACGGTGTGATGGGTAGTTAGTTATATTTTAACAATTTGTATAGAACCGTTTTTGTGAAAAATTACCTCAAGGACTCCGTACAAATATTTTGTTTTCAATGCATAATCTTATCACTGACATACTACAATGACATTATTACAACGTGTGGCTAACAGATTGCATTCACCGGTTCATCGATCTGTAATACCAAACTATGTGTAATAATGGATTTGACTAATGAACGTGATGCCGCATTAAAATATACACCTTAATAATTTCATGTACGGGCAGATGAATATTACTCAGGACCATAATTACCTAGCAGGTCATTTGAGATTAACAGTCGTCACATGTCTCGAATAATCGTAACCGCCAACAATTATAATCCGTATAAATAGCTATCCCGAATGTGGGAATCATGGCATCACTAAAACTTGCCTCCACTACTAACTTCATATTGATATTTCAATGAATATTTTCTGGACGAAACGTTTTTCATTCGCTCCATTACGGCGGCAAGGTAAATATTTAATTGGCTGGCAATGTAAGCTGTAAGCCCGAACCAGTTGAGAGTTTCTAAATTTTAACGCTAGATGTCGGGTGGTGCGACGGATTCATAAAAACATTTTTATACATAATATGGGAAATTTAACATTTTTCGTAAAAACGTCAAGCTCTATTAAATTTGGCAGACATCAGTGCGAAAAAAGTTACTTGGAAAACTGTTTTAATTTTATTAATGTATGTTTCTATAAACAGTTCAATGAATAGGACACCCTTTTTTCATGAGAACGGGTCGTTTCACCGACTCGTTTTGGTGTAAATCGCACGTATGTGGAACGGGCTACCGGCATCTGTCTTTCCTCCTACATTTAATCCGGGCCTCTTCAAAGCCCGCATTAACAAATCCCATCCTATAGCCCCTTCCTTATCCTGCCTCACAACGTTGCCCAACCGGGTAGTGATATAGCTTCCCTGTATGTACTCTATACTCGTACATACAGGGGCGCTCTTGTGAGGTGTCACATAAAAAAACACAAAGCGTAAAAATGAAATATCATAAAAGGCGTTGTAAAAATGTGTGAAATTTTGAAAAGAAATGCAAAAGCTTACGATCGGTGAGTTTTGGCGTGATGAAAATTGCACATGGTCTCCTGTCTGGAATTTACAAACGAACGCCACTGTTTTATGCTCAAACCAACACTTCCACCATGAGCTACTGAGCTATGAAATATTCCATTAATTTTAATAAAAAAAATATGGAAACTCATATTTTTGGCAGTTACATGGATATGGATATGCTTGACGCAGATATTACCTACCTACTACGCGAAAACTCAAATGATTTAAGGTTCTAACTTCCGGATTGAAAGAATTTTTGATGCTTCAAACAAAAGATTTATGAATGCGACGATAGCAGTCCACAATGGAGTGGTGATACCAACCCTGATAAATGGCAGTGAGGCATGGAACTGGCAGAGGAAGGATGAATGCAGACTAAATGCTATATAAATGAGATTTCTGAGACTTGGTGTGGTAAAACTTAGTATGCGCGTTTTAAAATGCGGAGATCCAGAAAGAAAACGAGGCAGATGTAAACGTAATCACTTAGATGGATTGGGCATGGGGTGCGGTTGAACGAAGATAGGAGTGAAAGGAGAATATATGACGCGGAAGTTAATGGTAAAAGGAAACGGGGACGCTCGAGGAAGACATGGCAAGATCAAACGAATCAAATACTTATTTTATTTAATCATTGAAGAAGATAATATTAAATCATTGAAGAAGATAATATTAAATCATTGAAGAAGATAATATTAAATCATTGAAGAAGATAATATTAAATCATTGAAGAAGATAATATTAACATAACCTAAATGAAAGATGAAACCGGACAAAAGGACAGAAACTAAAAATATTTCTGACACTGTTTAAGTTTGCAATAGAGTTCGGGTAGAACTTTGTAAACATCATAAAAATAGCTGCCAATAATATGAGATTAAAAATGGAAGATAATATTCACAAATCTTGAATTTGAGATATGATATCGATGAAGATGACACAAATTGAACTTGTATCATTAGCCAAGTCGGTTGAGCGTTGCCCAGGATAGGCAGAGGACCTGGGTTCGAGTCCCAGATGCGACTGAAATATTTTTAGTTTCTGTCCTTTTGTCCGGTTTCATCTTTCATTTAGGTTATGTTAATATTATCTTATTCAATGATTAAATATTACGATGAGGTTCTTAAATCTCAATAAAAAATATTAATAATTAAAAAAAGATAATATTAACAAATCTTAAACGAAACGGGAAAAAAATCACATAAAATAAAAAGTGGCAACTGGGAATCAAACCCAGGACCTATGTCTTACCGGAACAACCGCTCTATCGATTGAGCTAATCAGACCACTTCACTTTACGCCATCTTCATCGATATCATACCTCAACTTCAAGGCATATTATTCCTCCATTAAATCCCAAATTATTGGCTGCTATATTTATGATTTGTTTGAGATGTGTTAATATTATTTTAAGATTTATTTATGTAAACTTCTTCAATGATTAAATATTACAATGAGGTTCATAAGCTTTAGTAAGTTATTAAAATAAAATTTTGTTATTTACTTATTATTATTTTTAAGTTTATTATAGTAAAGCGGACTTGAATTGAAACGACACAAAACTGCGCTATATAAATGCCATGTTATTATTACTATTATTAAATACTTGAGTTGAGTCATGTCGTCAAGTGTGTGTCGAGACACGGTTATGGGGCGGTTTATCGTCCTTGCATGCCCCTGAGAGGGAAACGGCGTGATCTTATTTTTTTTACCGCTCTAAATATTCTACTTAAAACAAAGTTAAATGGAGTTTGAGTAAATTGAAGCACAAAATTCAACAGTTGTCACGACAGCTTACTGTGCTTAAAAACAAGCGATGGCGGCCAGCTTTTTGACAATTTTGAAAATATATTTGAATTATTAGGAACACCCTATCGTTACTTTCTGAAATTTAAGAAATAATGTTTTTTTTTCTCTTTCTAAAACTGCTTAGATCATATATCTAACCGTAATACGAAAGGAGATAGAATGACTTGTACGATTTAGCTCAGTTTGTTCCGTAAAAGGAACATATGCCAGATACTGCGTTCGACTCGCGGTTCCTGCTCGGGAACTGATTTAACTGACGGGTTAGGGAAATGATTTTCAAAAGAGTTCGAGTTCGAATATTCCTTCCTGTTTATATCGGTAATTACAAAGTGCAATAAACTACACAACTATACATTATGTTATGCAAATAGTCCGACCAACGCAGAGGAAGTGAACGCAATTATTACTCCCATTATAACAACTGTTCACTGACAACTACTCTGTACTGTTAAATTAATATTAGCACGTGCACAGAACGTGGGGCCAATTACTCCTGCCCACGTGACTGCATGGGCAAATGAAAATATTATTCAAATACGACACACATAATAAAAAGAGACAATAGATAGAATGTTATAATTATTTAACATAGCCGAATTAAATAATAGTAACATTAATAAGAGAGTTCCACAAATTAATGAAACTATAAATGGGAAAAAATGGCAATTTTTCATTTTGAAAGTCGTATCTCACTTTAATCCACGTTTTTCGAGGTAGGTAAAATAATGTTTTGCTTTCATTGAAGAAATGAATTAATATTTATAACATAATTTATTGAATATTAATAATCTTGAACGATTATTAATTGACCTAATTGAAGGATTATTAATTGACTGATTATTAATTGACCTAATTGAACGATTATTAATTGACCTAATTGAAGGATTATCAATTGACTGATTATTAATTGACCTAATTGAACGATTATTAATTGACCTAATTGAACGATTATTAATTGACCTAATTGAACGATTATTAATTGACCTAATGAAAGATTATTAATTGAACCAATTGAACGATTATTAATAGACCTAATTGAACGATTATTAATTGACGTAATTGAACGATTATTATTTGACCTAATTGAACGATTATTAATTGACCTAATTGAACGATTATTAATTGACCTAATTGAACGATTATTAATTGACTTAATTGAACGATTATTAATTGACCTAATGAAAGATTATTAATTGAACCAATTGAACGATTATTAATAGACCTAATTGAACGATTATTAATTGACGTAATTGAACAATTATAAATTGATCTAATTGAACGATTATTAATTGACCTAATTGAACGATTATTAATTGACCTAATTGAACGATTATTAATTGACCTAATTAAACGATTATTAATTGACCTAATTGAACGATTATTAATTGACATAATTGAACGATTATTAATTGAACTAATTGAACGATTATTAATTGACGTAATTGAACGATTATTAATTGACCTAATGAACGATTATTAATTGACCTTAGTGAATGATTATTAATTGACCTAATTGAACGATTATTAATTGACCTAATTGAACGATTATTAATTGCTTCTTAAGAAAATGTAAAGTCACTTTGCGGAGTCATTTTTAAAAAAATCTCTATTGTTTACCAACGTCAACTATTTACCAATTAGGGAAGCTTCGCTTTGAAACATGTATATATTAAATAGTGGTTTACACAAAACATTTCACATTCATCTGATTATCTATTGATTGATCCTTCTTGTACGATTATTATTTGATAATAATAATAAGTGTTTATTCCGGTATACGGGAGGTTAGTGCAATCCCTCAAATTCCATATAAAGCTTACATAGGTTTATAAAACAAAATAATAATAAAAAATTGTAGGTGAATGATTAACTAACTTTGAAACGCTATAGCAACAGTTTTACATATTGAATTTCATTAAAACTACTCTCTAAACCTTCCCGGTACTAATAAGAATAAACTGTGCTATTTCCAGCGAAACCGGTAGAGTAATTTTGGAGAACATCGAGGATTGAACCCACCATGTTTTACTGAGGTTATCCCATAGATACACCATTCTGGTTAGCCACAGATTACATATTCAAAAGAAGAAGGTTTGTATGAGTAGAATATTTTCGAAATGAAAAACATAAGTAGGTCCCTACTTAAGAACTTTATTATTTAGATATATTTTGTAAAAATAAATGTTTGCAATGAAAGAAAATTTTCAAATTAATGTTTCTTTGTTTATAGATAGTAATAGTCGTCACAAGGCATTACTTTCGCAGTCAAATCAATTATGGCACCCAAACGAGTAGCAATAATTCACAACTTCATAACTTTATTCCGAAAAAAATAAAATAATCCTTAGCAAGACCGGGTACACTTCAGCTAGTGATTTATAAAATTTCCACAATAAAAAAATACTACATTATTAATCCCGAAACATATTTTGTTGTTTTCCCACACTTTTGATGAAATGTATTTGACCACGTTTGATTCAAAGGCGATGTATTGGTTGGTTGGAACAAATTGCCGCTTGGCAATATTGAATTTAGAATTCGCATGTAATTAAATAAATGTAACAACAAATAACAACTTTCTTAGGCGCAATCACTGTATAGACTGGCGTCACGTTGAATATAATAATATGTTCACAAAAGTTTGTTTCATAAAACGTTATGTACGAGTATTTCGCTTTTCAAACAAAACATATTAATCTATTATCTATGAAGGAAGGAATGAAAATGGATTATTCGTATGAGAACCCAATTAAAAACTGCAGCCAAAGTTTCTTGATGGTAGTACGAAAATTGCTAAATACTAACACACTTTGGAAGTTAGAAAACGTCGCAGTGAAGCAGCGAAAAAGGTGTATATTCGTTGAATAAACAGTGTAGTGGAGATTAATCATAAAATCATACTTTAAAATGTACAGGTTATCACGAGTTGAGAGCCTAAACTTCCTGAAGTTTTAATTGACTAGCCAGGCACGGAGTTGAGTATGGAGTAAAGTTTCGTAATTACGTTGATGGGCTATTTGAGTAGTCACAATGACAAAGCGTACCTAAATATCGGAAGTTCAAATGACAATTTTGGAAGTGCCTAGACCTACTGGAATTACTCCAAAATCAAAAACGAACTAGGAAGTAAATTAATGGAAATAAAAATGTACAAAGGAAGAACTTTCTCACTTGCTTATACCAACCTCTCCCACAATAAGAAACGATACAATTATACCACCCCAGTCAAAAGTAAACCTGTCCCAGTGTGACCAGTACACCAGGGGGAACTCTTTGGTTAGGACTTGGAACACGTGCT
The DNA here is from genome assembly GCA_022606495.2 of Halesus radiatus. Classification (NCBI taxonomy): domain Eukaryota; kingdom Metazoa; phylum Arthropoda; class Insecta; order Trichoptera; family Limnephilidae; genus Halesus; species Halesus radiatus. The sequence continues at coordinate 93,627 of JAHDVE020004542.1, forward strand.
CTGTGGATGGGAAGGAGATTGGAATTTAATCGACCGGTATACATGGCAACCTGAGAAGCCAATACATATTAGAATTTAAGGTGGGAATGAATCGAGGAATTGATTGAGCATTGTTTTTTTATTGCTCCTTTCCCGATTATTTTTTACTTCCAGCTTCTTCTCGCTTCCAGCTATTCGCTTCTTCCTTCCCGCTTCCAGCTTACAGATCTCGCATTTGGTTGTTGCTTCCTACTGCTTCTTGCTTCTCGTTTCCAGCTTCCTGTTGTGTTATGCTTTCAGCTTCACATTTCCAATTTCCACTTGCTTCTTCCTTGATGTTTACGGCTGCTTCACGCTTTTCACTCCGGTGCTTCTTGCTTCCTGTTTCCTGGTTCCTATTAACTGTTTCTTGTTTTTTGCTTCCCGCTTCACGCCGCTTTTTATTTCCGGCATAGAGCTTCCTGCATCCCGCTGCTACTTGCTTCTGCTACCTCTCGCTTTCTTCTTTCCGTGTTACGCAAGTTAGGATATTTTACTATTTAAAGCGTATTTTCTTTCATATACGTAAAAATATTCCGATTTGCGAAGCTGTGAGTTTATATATATGCAAAGTACTTCAGTCTCAATATGCCGACGGATAGAGATTTTGACTTGACCATTTTTCGTTGTATATACATACTCGTACATGCATATACATAATACAAAATACTAATAATATTAAAACACAAATAAAAACTTATTCGTCTTTATTTATTTATATGCTTAGGTAGGATTAGTCCTTCATTAAACGTAAAGCGAGTATTACAGGTGTACTCCAACTTATTTATATATGAAAATATTTTTTTACCACAGAATCTTACCGACACTTAAAACTGGATTCAAGCTAGACAATAAAATGTAATGTAGATTGAATGAGTTTTATGAGGACTGTCATTTGGTGGCAGATGTGGCACAACATGTGTGGAACAATAATAAAATTACTTCATGTTCTTTGACCTTTCAGAACAAATCCTTGTAAAATAAAAGAAACCTGGTATTTACGTATAAACACGTCATAAATTGTCATATCGAGAGTCAGTGGCGGCTCGTGACTTTTGAGTGAGCTAGAGCGCTAAGATTGGAAAATACGACGTTATTGATGTTGGTGAAGCTGAAAATGATTTTTATTTTTTTCAAAATTTCGATTTTTTGTATGGAGATTTAGATGGTAGGTAGGGCACTGCCCTACCTACCATCTCACTCAAAAGTCACAAGTCGCCACTGTCGAGAATGGTTCAGATTTGTGAGATAAATTTACCCATAGGTAAGAAAATTCGTGAAACAATATTATAAATGTTTTTGCAGTAGATTTAGGTATCATTTCATTATTTTATATGTGGATAATATTTTATAAGACATGCCTTTCAAGATGAGTCCGGAATTTCGGTTCACTGTTTAATATGTCTTACTTCACAGATTATTAAATAGATTATTAAAATAAATTATAGTACCATTTTAGTGACATATTACGACGTATTAGTGACGTAAAAACTAGTGCGCTACTCTCATAAGAGCGAATTCAACGCTGCTATATATGCCGCGGCGAGTGATCGATAGCTCGTTACTTACTCGATCGTTCGCTTGGTCGGAGCGAATAACGCCATGCTGTTTGATCCATATTATTCAATTCATATCTACATATATTATTTATTTAATTATACGCCCATCTGAGCTTTTACATGAATTTTAGAACATAATATAAAGAGCTATCAAAAATTACAAGTACATAGAGATTCTAAATCGTAAAGTAATGAACAATCCTTTTCAAACGAGTAACAGTGACATTAAATATAAACCCAAAACAATATTATAACCCAAATCATTAACGCTACATTAGCCACGCTACAATACTACATATTGCAGGATTCATCAAAGTGCTGGTATAGATGACGCTATACTGTATAAATGGAGCCAGCAAATACATGCAACTCCAAACGTGTTGCCCAGAGATCATGCATTCTATTGGTTAATGTATGAGAATGATACATGGTGCAGAAAAATGTTACAGTTTGTTTTGTATTCTTCGTCGATATATTTAAATTAATAGCGGCGAGGATGGCAGGATTGTCAATTAGGTTGTTAATGATTCTACATAATACAACTAGGTCTGACATAACTATCCTATCACACAGCGTAATCAGATGCAAGCGATTCACCAAAGTTAGATAATTAATGAATTATTGATAATAATGTGACTTACCAGTGTAATACATTGAATGTGTGTAAAACTATTCAACAAAATCTGGAGGAAGCTGCAGTAATTACCTGAAAAAATAGAAATAAAACAAAGAATTAGAAAATTTTACCAAAACTTGTAATTCAACGAACCATCGCTTTTAATACCAATCATCAAGGATTCAATCAATCAGGAATTCCCTGAAATTACTTCTAGGCCTGAAGCAACTCGTGGAAGCAATGAAAGTCCGTGAATAATTCAGTATGTACTTCAGCGGATACAAACGTTTATGAGCAAATATTACTTTTGACATTTATGTATGGTGCTACGAAATGACGAGAGACTTTCATTGCTTACGAATTGGATTTTAATATTATATCAGAAGATGTCAACATCAAAATGAAATCAACCTGCGACCTGCGAGTTCGAGGTTGGAGAAAGTAAACAGATGGTACCCATCTAATGTTGGAATAAGTTCTAGTTAGTGATGTGTAGGTCTATATTCTAATCAAGTTTCGTATTTAATTTACCAATGTAGCTTGTATAAAAGGAAGGACAAGATTATAGTAAATGTCTGAAGGTATTAAAGATATGCATCCAATCACAAATCGTTGAAAGATCAAATATTCATAATCGCAATCAAGAAATATTTGAGCGAGTTAAATTGTGGGCCCTTCAATTTCGTTCCATTATAAATATAACTTGGTAAGAGATGTAATATTTTAAAAGAACTGCGTGTAGTTATCACGTACGAGTAGATATGATATTCTATTGGTTGGTAAATGCAATTTTAGTAGTTACAAGTTATACTAATAAGAATAGCGCTGTTTTTGTGATAAATCACCGATAGGGCGCTGTACAAATATATTTTTTTTATGTTATTATGTACAAACAGGTCACTCTAGTTTAACACGTAAGATTATAAAAAAATAGCTTGAGAAGATATGATTTTGCACTGATTTTGAAATGTACACTTACTTCTAATAAATGTAACATCAATAGAAAAGGAGCAACAAATAACCATGTAAAACTATCATCTCTATAAATAAATTTTCTAATAAAACTGTGTTCATCTGAAGCGACCTGCCAGGTAAGAATGTTTTTTTCCGTATCTGTTTGTACATAATTAGATAAATAATAGGAAGTAATATTTGTACAGCGCCCTTGAGGTGATTTTTCACAAAAACGGCGCTATACAAATCATCCAATTATTATTATTATTATTATTATGCTATATTTTAAATGCTAGCGACATCCAAAAAAAGATATATAATTAATGACTTTCTTTGAAGACTTATGACTTAAAACAGCTATTGACGCAGAAAGGCTTTATCTACATAAATATTTATGAACAAGCGGGTCTTAAATAAGCAATACTGCTACTTACCTTACAACTATGGACTTAAAATTAGAGACTTACAACATACGGACATTTACAAAGAAATGTTATGATTATGGTACATATTGCCACTTACTCGTACTATTATAGTTCCGAGAGGTTTTTATAAAGTTAAACAAACCATCAACACTTGAAAGGGCTTCTAAAAACTTAATGACAAAAAAAACTAACCAACCATTATGCCGTTTCTCCGCAGGGGTGGGCAGAGAGGACGGACCGCCAAACAGCTCGATCTAGGCATACACTTCTTGCTTCACTCACATTCATATATCGTCTCATACATTCTCTTCTATTATTCCGACTTCTGACAGCCCGACTCAAGTATTTGATTCACTTGATCATGCCATGTCTTCCTCGGGCCTCCCCGGCTTCGTCTTCCTTTCACATTCGCCTCATATATTCTCCTTACACTCCTTTCTTCGTTCATTCGTTCTACATGCCCAACCCATCTAAACCAACAAAAAAAACTATACCAACCAATAATAATAATAATGGGATGATTTATATAGCGCCGTTTTCGCGAAAAATCAACTCAGGGGCGTTGTACAAATATTCGTATTGTTTGTCTAATTATGTACGAACAGATGCAGCAAAACATACTTACCTAACAGGCCGCTTCAGATAAACACCGTTTTATTAGAAAATTTTAGCTTGGAGAAGATATGATTTTTACAGTTGCTATTTTATCCTTCTTTTCTATTGATATTACATTTTTAGAAGATTGGTGGTAAAAGAAGAGTTGGTATTTATTTGAAATATTTATAATTTTTAGGACTGGAGAATATTTATAAAATAACCTTAAAAAGTTTAAGAAGTTTCCAATAGATATTTACATTTAGTTACTGGTACGGACTGTGGAAAGGGCTGTAACTGGGCGCATTTGCGCACCGGTGCGTAAAAAAATTACTTACTCCATAAGAGACTTTAGGTAAGCACTAATCGGCTACCTAGCTAAGCAATTTACGTGTGCATTTCTTCAATTTAATTTAAGGATTGTCTGAAAAGATGTACAGGTACAAGGAAATTACCATAAAACCTACGCAAAGCTCGAAAGGCGATATAGTTTTATTAAAACAGAATTTTTAAAATAAAGAACACATTTTCCGGGACATATTTAAAAAAAAAATCGCGACCAGATGTAGCAAATCAAAAGATTACATATTTCAGTGGACATTAAAAACGCGACGTTTCGAAGAATTTCTAACACTCATGTCATACGTAATTAGATGCCGCATTGTAAGTCGTAAGCGCGTGCGGATGTCCCACGCTGTATTAAGTATAAATGTGTGTAACGTGTTTTTTTTGTATAGGTGCCGCTGGGTGCGTGGCAGTTCGGTGACCAGATGTTGACTTCGGTGACTTTAACATCTGCCGGGAGCTTTTGCTGGTAATGTTAGCCGGCTACTAAAACACGTCCGGTAATTATAATGAAGACTTATTTAAATTGACGCTATGAACATTTTAACCGATAATTTCTTTAATGCAGTTTTTTGTAAAATACCCATCGCAGGCGAGATTTATATAGCTAGAAAAATAACTAAATTTGATAATAAGTGGGATAAACAGAAAGAGGCGTGTTGTAAATGGTGAAATGTGTCATTTCTTAAAGACTTAAAGTTATTTAGGGTTAGTTTGAAATCAAAAAATATAAATTAATTTATTTTTCCAAGTATTCATTTTTACGAAAAAACTTTTATAAAATAAGCTTTAAAACAATAAATAATTAGTGATTTGTACTATATAGATTCGTTTATTTTTATTTTTATATGAATACCGCACAAGAGTCCCAAACTGCTCCCAACCGTCTGGAGCCAGTGAGACTATGGCATTCACAATTGGGGAATGTTGTGAGGCTGAAGGTATTGGGGAGGGGAAGGGGAAGGGGAAGAGGAAGGTGGGGAAAAGAGGAAATACCTGGCTATTCAGATCTGGTTACCAAACACGGCTAAAAGCCATTTCAAGCAACGTTTCAATTCTGAATGGTGGTCTTTCACCAGGGCGATAATGAGAGTATCTTCCACTCTGGAACGTCCGCAAATATACTATATATTATTTTTAAATGAATTAATTGTGAAACAACGCAAATTAATTAAATAAAAATTATTTGCGCCCGCCGGGGCGATGATTTGAACCCGCGACCTTCGGATTCGTAGTCGAGAGCCAAGTAGCACTGTAGGATACCACTGAATGGAGTTATTTAACCATTTTTAAGTTTATTTATAGTAAAGCGCACTTGAAGTGAAACAACACAAAACTGCGCTATATAAATGCTTTGTTATTATTATTATTATTACCCCTCGACCATGGAGGCCGTAAAAACAACCGTTAACAACCTAATTGACAGCCCTGCCATCCTCGCCACTATTAAATTAAATGTACCGACGAGGAACACAAGACAAACTGCAACATTTTTATACAACACTTGCACAACCAACTATCAGTCTCATTCATTAACAATATGATGAATGCTCTGGGCAACAGGTTTGGAGGTGTTGTTGATCTATTTGCTGACTCCATCTATGCCGTGAAGCGTCATCTATACCAGCAATTTGATGAATCCTAGAATATGTAGTATTGTAGCGTGGATAATGTAGCGTTAATGATTTATTTATTGTATAATATTGTTTTGGTTTTCTATTTTATGTCATTGTTAAACGTTTGAAACATATTGTTTACAACTTTACGATTTAGAATCTCTATGTACTTGTAATTTTTGATAGCTCTTTATATTATATTCTAAAATCCATGTAAAAGTCCTGATGGGTTTTTAATTAAATAAATAAATATATTTGACATGTTAAAATATGTGCAATATGGTAAAATATTCATATTTATAGTCGAACGTGGTTATTGAACACAAAATATGGTAGAGTGTGATTAAAATATTGGTAAAATATTATAAAATATCGGTAAAATATCTCCCAATATTGTACAAATGTACAAAAATGTTGTCCAAATAGATAAAAAAATATTGTCCAACTTCTATCAAAATGAACGCAAAATAGTCTAAATTAACAAAATATAAATTAAATCAATTTACTGTAAAATAAGTATACTTTATATCCTGATGAATGAACCACCATTCTAAAACATGTTGATATTTATTATTAAAATTTTGTTTAAAACAAAGTGATTCATTACTACTTATTGAACTAAAAATTATTCAAACGGATGATTAATGGTGATGTTATTCGGTAAAACAAGGTGAAAGAATAATAAAATACAGTGAAAACTTGTAAAATACGTTAGAAGAAAATAACAACATTATGTATGCAAGTTTTATTAAGTATGCATGTATTATTGCAATTCTACCTCCGCTAAAGGGCAATATTACCGTTAGCGACTTGGCGCCCTTATTGAAATTGTGGCCTTTGACATTCCTGTCACGTCCTGAAACTTATGGCCAGCCCTTAGAATACACAGGGGACCAAAATATTACTCCCCTCCCATTAAAGGGAGTTAAAAAGTTAAGGGTGAAATTTAAAAATACATTTGCCCGGAAAAGGAAGCTGTGTAGGTGTCAGAAAAAAGGTGCTATTTAATTTGTTGCTCCGATTCAATCATTCAGTGGAAGTACGCCTGAAAGTTCGTGAAATCAATGGTTTCTAAAGTAACCAAAAAATGGCAAAAGAGACACAAAAGCTAGTGATTATATTTAGTTATATAATTTATTTATTTTCAAATGTTATTTATAATAATAAAACTCCGATAAACTACTGAATAGCAGTTTGTCAACGGGTTTTTAACAACAATTTTTTTTAAATATTTAGTATAAGGTATACTCGTACATATTAATTAATTTATTTGTAAGAATTAAACAGCTTTTAATACAAATCTATATACAAAAGGTAAGCCAATAAAGTTTCTTGTGCTAACAGTGGTTCAATACAGGTTTTAGAATGAAGCTAACAAGAGAAAGGAAAAACAAATACGAAGGAAGGGGTAAGAGGAAGAGAAAGATTGGATTGGGACAGGAGATGCTCTCGATGCATTTTATACATAAAAATTAGGTCAAGTTTTTTTGTTTGTTATGTACCGCAAATTTAATTGTAAATATAACATAGAGAGTTAACAGGTAATAATAGGCCAATAGCAAAAAAAAAATATGCGAAGAAAAAAATAAAGCAATAAAAGAAAGAAATACATGAGCATTAATCTTTGTTAGGTTGCAACATTGTATCTATATTCTTCTTTTCCGTATCCACAATCCAAGTCTGAATACTTCTTTTGAAGTGAGTTAATTTTTAATGGCTTTTATTGCCAGAAAACCAGCAAACTTCTTTGTCCTAAAGTCGTTAATTAAAAAAAATTATAATAACTACAGTTAAATTTATTTATTATTTTACACCTTGTTATTTGATGATTTTATTTGAAATAATTAAATTTATAAATTAATATTTTTCTTTTTACATTTTTAATTAATTACTTACCTACTTTCATCACTTATTGTTATTTTTTGTTTATGTTTATTATTTGTCCATTCTCGTCAATATATCAGAGTATACTGTTTATCCTGAGGAGGGAAGCTTCGCTCCCGAAACATGTTGATATTTATATATTTAATGGTGGTTTTGACGGCCTCCATGGTCGAGGGGTAAAGCTCTCGACTACGAATCCGAAGGTCGCGGGTTCAAATCCCGGCGTGCGGAAGTAATTTTTATTTAATTAATTTGTGTTTTTTCACAATTAATTCATTTAAAAATAATATATACTATATTTGCGCACGTTCCAGAGTGGAAGATACTTTCAGTATCGCCCTGGTGAAAGACCACCATTCAGAATTGAAACGTTGCTTGAAATGGCTTTTAGCCGTGTTTGGTGACCAGATCTGAATAGCCAGGTATTTACCCTTTTCCCCACCTTCCTCTCCCCCTTCTCCTTCCCTCCCCAATACCTTCAGCCTCACAACATTCCCCAATTGGGAATGCCATAGTCTCACTGGCTCCAGACGGTTAGGAGCAGTTTGGGACTCTTGTAAGGTATTCATATAAAAAAAAATAAAAAAATACGAAACATTTCTTATTCATTTTAATAAATTAAATTGTTTCATGAATGATTCTTTGACTTGCAAATGCATTTGGCCTAGAATATCCAAGTCTAATGACATGCAAACTGGGCGACGAATACCTTCCGACACATTCAATCCTTGCCCCTTCCTTGTTTTTGTTCCGTGTCCGAAGCTTTGAATGACTTTAGATTGCCTTGAATAATTGATATCTCCCGACCCTTGGGGTCAAGCTGCCTTTCTATGGGTAGTCGTAACTCATTCTATGGGACAAAATGCATATTATTAGCAATTCATATCTTCGGGAATGTTGAGATATTGCATTGTCATTAAAAGCTTCAACTTTTTGGGGTGTTATTATAAATTAAATTAAATAAAAAACAGTTACACTATTTAATGCGATGCAATGCGAAGTAATTAGAGGCGTGTTATTGGTATGAGAATTTGATGGCCTAGAAATATCATAGATGATTTAATTAAATACTGCAAGTAGAACACACCTTGGCCTTTCTTTTAAAGTAGCACTTTTTTTTGATTTTACGGATTCTTTCGTAATAATAATAATAATAATAGTTGGATGACTTGTATAGCGCCGTTTTTGTGAAAAATCACCTCAAGGGCGCTGTAATCCTCTAACTAGCTGGAGCTTCTAGCAATACCCCACATGTTTCTAACTAACTAGTACTGCGGCACTTTGGCCTTATTACTATCACCATCTGATGGTTGTATTTACTTAAATGAGTTTAATTTTACATTTCATGAGTTTTTAGGGAAAAGATCTTGACTGGATAAAAAACCCTAAACAAGGAAAAGGAGAAAAGGTAAACAATCAGTTCTGAACTATATACTTTTGTTTGATTATTTATTTTACTGATGTTAAATATGTCTTTTGTAGGCTGCGTTCTAAGGAATCTGCTGCCCTAGTCATGTGAAAAAAAAACATTTTTCATTCACAGTCTGCATCCTCCCTTGATTTGTTATCCTAGATTCCTAAGGGAGAAAATAGGGATAGAGGATTAGTGCCTAGGAACACTTTTTTGGTGAGTCTTTTTTATAAGAATAGAAAAAAATAATTATCAGACCCAAACAAAAAAATTATGCTAAATCTTCTACTTACAAAATCTTTTTCGGATATCGTCATATTTCGGATCGCGGCAAATTAAGTTTGTTTAGAATATGACGGAAATACATTTTAATAAGCCTGCGCTTTACAAAACAAAATAAAACACGCATTTTGGTGATGTTTTTGTTGTTGTTGTGTAAATCGAAACATACGGCCTGAGTTAATTGGGTATTTCTACATGTTCGCCACCTGCATAAAGGAGTGCGTAAATTTACTAAGTGGATCCCTTCAATTTTTGTTAATTGAAAAATAAGTATTTATTTATTTGAAACACGCATTATTAAACAACGAAATATAAGAAAGCTTTGACTGCCAAAATAGGAACAAATCCCGCTTTAGGACAGTCAAATTGACAAGTTTAGTTCATATTAAGTGCCATTGTACAAAAATAGAAGGGGAAAAGTTAGTATTGACATAGTATGGTAATATAATATATCTAGAGAAAAGTATAATAATTAAAGAGATGTGAATGTACAGAAAAAAAACTTATGAACGTACTTATGAAGAGATGAGAAAAACAAATATTATAGAGAAAACAATTATGTATATGTGTTTGATAGTTACTGGTTGGTGCTATGGAGAAAAAAATGAAGTATACCTCGATATCTAAGTACTTAGTTTTAAAACGTATAATAACAGATTTTTAAATAAAAGCACACGTTAGTTAAAATATTAAAAAGTAGTTTATCGGGAGTTATTGTCTCCTTTCGTATAATTCCTTTAAAGTAATAAAATAATTAAAACAGTTAAAAATACATTAAATTGAAAGGGTTACATAAAATAGTATATTTGTCAATGTTGGGGGTGTGATAAGTACCTATTCGTAAAGGGTCGTCACGTTTCAGGTGTAACATTTTAGTATTTCCATAGAAAGTTGACACTTTGTGGTGTGAGAGTATAAACTTAATAAAAAACGGCAACTTTGTTTTAACACCTGGTCGGCTTTTTTTTTTTTATATGAATACCTCACAAGAGTCCCAACTGCTCCCAACCGTCTGGAGCCAGTGAGACTATGGCATTCCCAATTGGGGAATGTTGTGAGGCTGAATGTATTGGGGAGGGGAAGGAGAAAGGGAAGAGGAAGGTGGGGAATACCTGGCTATTCAGATCTGGTCACCAAACACGGCTACAAGCCATTTCAAGCAACGTTTCAATTCTGAATGGTGGTCTTTCACCAGGGCGATACTGAGAGTATCTTCCACTCTGGAACGTGCGCAAATATACTCTATATTATTTTTAAAATGAATTAATTGTGAAACAACACAAATTAATTAAATAAAAATTACTTGCGCACGCCGGGATTTGAACCCGCGACCTTCGGATTCGTAGTCGAGAGCCTTACCCCTCGACCATGGAGGTCGTCAAAAACAGAAGTGTTAAAACTTAAAACAAAGCACTTGCATTAATTAATTATTTCATAATAACAATAATAATAATAGTTAATTTCTACAGCGCAGTTTTATATGTTGTCTTCAAGAGCGCTTTACACTAACTAACCTAACCTAATATAATTGTAAAATATCAGATATACTATATAGTATATCTATTATATATATATCCGTGCAAATTAAAACTATGAAATACTAGCACTCGTGATCAGAAGACTCACATGCACAATTTAGAATACGATAAAACAATTTAGAATAAACTAGGGGTTTAAATAAACAAATTTAAAGTACAAATATCAAAAGAGCAAGTTAATCTACACAAAATAACCTAACCTAATATAATTAGAAAAAAAAACATATATTACACGCATGCGAATCAAAACCACAATTTAAAATATTAACGAGTAGCAACTCACTCAGATGAACATTTTAGATATTATAATATAACAATAAGGAACTCCAGTGAAAAATACAATGGCTTTAAAAACATATTTTCATATAGATCAGCAAACGCCGATTCATAATATATAACTTTTATTATATATTAAGTAGGTAGAATTTATTTAAAAGTGTTTAAAAAATCATCTCATCGAAACACATGGCTAAGTTGGTAAAATTGAATTAGAAATATCTGACGTCACGTGTGCATTCTGTTTTTGAATTAGTATGGAAATTATTATTATTTTATTTCGTTTAGTATTTTTTTCTTCATTTTTGCGAAATTTAAACGTAATTTGGGTGACTTTAACCTCTATAATTGTTTAATGAAAATAAAACAATAACTTTGTTTATAACCACGAGAATTTTATTTAATTTTATTACGACCGACCGGTTTCGCTTAACATAAGCATCTTCAGGGTACAAAAATTAAACTGTTAATTGTTTAATTAACAGTTTAATTTTTGTACCCTGAAGATGCTTATGTTAAGCGAAACCGGTCGGTCGTAATAAAATTAAATAAAATTCTCGTGGTTATAAACAAAGTTATTGTTTTATTTTCATTAAACAATTATAGAGGTTAAAGTCACCCAAATTACGTTTAAATTTAACTGTTAATTAAACAATTAAACAGTTTAATTTTTGTACCCTGAAGATGCTTATGTTAAGCGAAACCGGTCGGTCGTAATAAAATTAAATATAATTCTCGTGGTTATAAATAAGTTATTGTTTTATTTTCATTAAATATGTCTAACCACAAAGTGACTGCTTTCTATCAAAAAAATTTATAATTGTTGTTCAATATAAAACAAAAACTATTATTACTGAAAAAAAATCATATTGATATTGCTTGCCTACAAAACACATAATAAGTATTAGCAGGAATGTAACAATATAAATAATTTGCAAGATGTTATGATATTTTAACTTCAAATCTGTCACGTTGTTCTAAACTAACCCAAAAGCATCGGTCGGTCGAAGCGTTCGATACATGTGCTTATTAAAAGACCTTTTTGCTTGTTAAAAGTGTCCCAAAGTGATTTACAATGTTATTCTTTGAACTGTGGTGATTGTAAACAATATCGTATACGAGCTAGACAACTCAAACTTAATGGTGAATGTGCTATTTTGGAGCCTTTAATAAGCTGCAAAGATATCGCTGTATAACCTTGAACCCTGTACCACAACTGTAATCCGCAAAATTAGATTTCGTGGCTACCGAGAAAGGCGCAATAGGAAATAAAAACATTTGACGAGAAGATCTTCTGCTGTCAATTCTGCGCCTGCTGTACCCCCCACAAGGATACCACTGGCTGGGGCGAGAAATAGACGACACGCTGATGTGGTCTTTCCAGATCCTGAAGCCGGCCGACGAGCGCCACCTGGCGTATGGGCAGACCAACACCGAGCGTCCCGTCACGCAGCCCAGGGGAGTCACCAACAAAGACAAAGAAGATTGGAAGATTGGATCAGTACCCCCGGCCCCCGTCCTCACCCGCCGCCCAACTTCACATAAATCCTATCATTCGTATTAGCGTCTTGCAATATATCGTAAGGAATAAATACAGATAGCTTCTATTATTTTTTTTTTTCAATTAAACATGTATGAAAACTTAGACCAAGCCGTATTTAGTTTTGATAATTTAACTGCATCCTTTATATAAATAATGTGTAATGATAGTGTCCAAAAAAAATGTCATAGATTTAATATAGGAATAATGTAAGAATAGGAAGTAAGATTTGTAAAGCGCCCTTGAGGTGATTTTTCACAAAAACGGCGCTATAAAAATCATCCGAATATTATTATTATTATGTTCTTCAAACGACTAAGTACCCATTTTGAAAAATAATAATAATAATTTCACTCTTTATTACGTTTTCGTAGAAGGAAATGACTTGATCCGTCGATAATTGGCGTTAAACCGACGAAACCTATGGTTAAGACAAAACCGTTACACAAAAAATAAATCTATTCTTCTCCGGCGTTCTATGTAGGCAAAACGTCGCGTAATGTTAATATCCGTGTAAAAGAACACTTAAGATGTCTAAATAATAATGGTTTCTCCGAATTTGCTAACCATCTGTTAGAAACAGACCACGCATTCAATAAAAATACAGGCACTAGTTTACTACATAAAAATGGAACCGGCATTCGACTAGATAACTTAGAAATAAAGAAAGCCAAAAACAGTACTAGTAGACTTATAAATAATCAAATAAATTTAAATAAAAGTCCAATCCTTAAATTATTCCATATAAACAAAGTACATTCCCTTCCCGGTCAGCAGGTACCTGCTGATCTCCCACCCTTGGCCCTTCACTAGCCTGTTTGTATCAATCTATAACACACGTGCATCTTAGTTCATAGTTTAGTTGTATACTGCCCTGAAGAAGCTACGGTAGTAGCGAAACCCGGTCGGCTAAAGTATAAATAAAAGTGATGTAAAACAAAGTTATTGTCTTATTTTTAAAAAAAAAATCAATGCATTTGCGGTAAAAATAAAATGATAATATTTTGTGTGTGGGAACGTGGTGTCAATTTGCCAATCGTCACCCAACCGCATTAAGAGCACCTATCTCTTTGTACCTGCATCATTTCTTCCAATTCCAAATGTAAAAAAATAATGGGGTAATTCAATTACAAATATCTTGGAGTAACTTTTTTAATTCATTACCAGAAATAATCAGAAACCAAAATGACAATTTTAAATTTCAATTAAAAAAACACACTGAAAATATATACTGCATAATATAATATATAAATAAACAAACAAAACAAGAAAAATTAACACACACCCCCATACACACAAGCTCAGTTTAATTATGGGGGTAGATTTTAAATACATATTATTAATTAATTGTAACATACTACTATATACGAGTATATATGGTATTGTAAAATTTTTGTGTGCATTGTCAGAGAACATTTCTCCCTCTTCCTGTGTCAACTGTGGTTAGAGGTTCATAAATGTGGAGATAATCTTCTCTACCCAGTGAGCGGGCTGCCTATTGCTACTGTAGAGCATAACATGCTACTACTGAAAAATATTGTTTTTTTTTGTGCAAGATGGAACATTCCTCTTTTCAATATATATAATAAAATAAAAAAATTAAAAGTAATTCTTCAAAAAGTAGGCTTCATGTGACAAAATCATAATAGTTCCAGCAGCAACCAGCAAAATCTCTAATTCTTCAAAGGTATAACATAGACTTAATGAACACTCAGGAGAGTTAATCAGGTGAATGTGCCGCCAATAAATAACGTTCTCCGCGAACAATCCAACCATAGGAAAGTGGCTTTGAGATAATCGCGAACAACTGTTGCATGGTAGCCGATGATGCCCGAGCAAGACATGGTACGATCAAGTGAATCATAAACTCGAGTCGGGTCATGTCAATAGTCCCCATAACAGATTATAGTATATTTGAGAAGAAGTAAATGTTAACGAAGCAAGGGATCTGAGACAGAGTTATGTGGAAGCCCATCCCTATAGAAAGTATAGAGAAATGATTTCATGATTAATTACTTGTATATAGATTACACGTATCCAGCAGCAAGGACCGAAAAGGTTACGAATCTCGAGGGGGTAGGGGGTTCGAATCCCGGCGTGCGGAAGAAATTTGCATTTTATTAAATTTTGTTGTTTCACATTTCATTCATATAAAAGACCACAATTCAGAATCGAAACATTGTTTGAAATGGCTTTATCCGCATTTGGTGATAAGATCTGAATAGCGAGGTACTTCCACACCTTCCTCTTTCCCAAATCCTTTCCCTCCCTATACCCTTCAGAATCACAATATACCCCAATTGGGGATGTCATAGTCTTACTGCCTCCGGTTAACAGGGAGCAGTTGGGACTTTTGTGCAGTATTCACATGTGTATAAGTGGATAAGTGGTTAGTATATCCTGTCCTGAGAACAACACTTGTATTTGTAGTTAAACTTGATTGTATACGTATCCAAACAGCGCGACAATAGCCCCCACCTATCTACTAAAATGCTCGCGCTACGTACTTAGCTTAGATTCTAATCTAGTCAAATAAATTTCTACTTAACTTACTTCTCTAAGTAACTTACTACGTGTTACTTAACGCACTGTACAGACGCGGATAGTGACTAAAAATAATATAAATTGTGTAGTTGCTACTTATCAGTATCGTTGCCACTGGCTGGGTGTGACATAGCTCTAAGTGTAAAAACTATCCAATTGACGTCTAGTATGAAAGAGACAGCATGAGAGAGACAGAAGACAGTACTATAAAAGAGCTCGATCGATTGTCCAATATCTCTTCTTCATCACCTGTTACTCGAGATAACACATTATGTCAATTACAGTCTATTGACTATTATTCCTCCATAATAATAATAATAACCTAGCATTTATATAGCGCAGTTTTGTGTCATTTCACTTCAAGCGCGCTTTACTATAATAAACTTTAAAATAATGATTAACTAATTCAATTCAATGGTATTCCTACAGTGCTCCTTTCATATTATATTCATAAACAAATTATATTTATACATTCTTACTTATTCATAGCATTACTCCTACATTATTACTCATTGGGCACATATTCATTTAATAAAATTATAAAATATTACACAGTACGTACAAACATATACAAAAATAACACAATCACAATAAGATTACAAAAATCACAACATTATAAGACGGGAGTCGGGATACGTTCAAGCAATATTTAAGTTTAAGTACAAAAATTAAAATAAAGAGGAAACCGAAAAAAAACTACTAACGGAGGTTTGAGAAAATGGCTTTTTACAACAAATTGAAGAAAAATTAAAAAATAATGGACAGTAGAATTTATTAAATAATTTTGTTTTTAACACCCGTTTAAATTCAGTCAATTTCTGGATATTAAGAGTTTGGCTGAAGTTTATAGATAGATAATAATAATTGGATGATTTGTATAGCGCCGTTTTTGTGAAAAAATAACCTTAAGGGCGCTCAAGATAGCTTGATTTGACCTTGAAAGTTATATTAGACGTTTAGCAGCATCTAGATCGTCTGACCTCAGAGTAAATTGCTATCGCTTAAGTCTTATCCCAATCCATAGTATAAATAATTTACCAAAGACATCAAATGAATATTACAGTGAGGTATTCTGTTGCATAGTGTCCCAGCAATCCGTTTTATTAAAAGATTATTGTATCAAGAAAACTATTATGAAGGTATAAAGTTCCAAGAAAAAAATCGTTGGAGCATGTCAAGGAACACTGATCCTGTAATTGTGGCCTCTGAAAAAATGAAGATCCATTAACCTCTGATTTCAAAAGCCACATTTGCTTTTGGCGTGTCCCGTTGCCATTCTAGAAATTCATTTTGTTTTTGGTTTACTCGAATTTATGAATTTATATTACAATTTACTAAACTTTTAATGTAATGTTTTTTTTTTTGAAAAATCACCCCAATGTCGCTTTGCAATGAAAACAATAAAACATTACGCTAAATAAATCTTAATAAACCAAATTGAAAACTTATAATGTTGCCAAAAGAAACTAATAAACGAACAGAAGAAAAATATTTATTTATTCATTATATATTATGATGGATACTCCTTTTAAGGGCTGTTTATATATTTTATGATGAAAATTAAATTATAATAGTAACATAGGTGTAAAATAAAGTACAGTGGGTACATCGACAGTATAGATCAAATTCACAAAATACAAGAACAAAATATTTTATGTTTCACATACAAATTCAACAATAACATTGTCTACTTAAACGAGTAATCTTCTTCTTATATCTATTATATAAAAAAAAATGTCCCGGGTGGGCGGTGTGGGTTTGTTTTTTATACATATCTACAGTTTTATTCCTACCTTGATGAAACGAGAGGAAGATCAATGTTTACACAAGATTTCGATAAACCGCCCCCATCCCCCTTTCCCATCCTTAAAGTCATAATTTGGTACTTCTTGATGAAATTTTGAACACTTGACGTTCAAAATAAGATGAAAATTACTGGGTAGGGGTTGGGAGTAGGAGTAGGGGTAGGAGTAGGGGTAGGGTTAGGGATTATAAAACTTTACTTCAAACTATTAATAACCCCGCGAAATGACAGGTACTTCGGCTAATTCAATTTACTTTACAACAAAGGCGAAGAGTAGCTGAATTAATATGTCTAGACTTAACTGTCATAGAGATATATTCTATAAACATAGTTGGAAAACAAATGAGCTGTGTTCCATAATTACAAAAATATTGTCAAAACGCAAATATAATAAACACACACACACATTTACTCATTCTTATGCTCTAGACACGCCTCTTGTTACTGATTATTGAGTATGAATGGTATTACAGTCTTCTTTGAAGTTTCATATGAATGCATTATAGTCTTCTTTGAAGGTTCATATGAATGCATTATAGTCTTCTTTGAAGGTTCATATGAATGCATTATAGTCTTCTTTGAAGGTTCATATGAATGCATTATAGTCTTCTTTGAAGGTTCATATGAATGCATTATAGTCTTCTTTGAAGGTTCATATGAATGCATTATAGTCTTCTTTGAAGTTTCATATGAATGCATTATAGTCTTCTTTGAAGTTTCATATGAATGCATTATAGTCTTCTTTGAAGTTTCATATGAATGCATTATAGTCCTCTTTGAAGGTTCATATGAATGCATTATAGTCTTCTTTGAAGTTTCATATGAATGCATTATAGTCCTCTTTGAAGGTTCATATGAATGCATTATAGTCTTCTTTGAAGTTTCATATGAATGCATTATAGTCTTCTTTGAAGTTTCATATGAATGCATTATAGTCTTCTTTGAAGTTTCATATGAATGCATTATAGTCCTCTTTGAAGGTTCATATGAATGCATTATAGTCTTCTTTGAAGTTTCATATGAATGCATTATAGTCCTCTTTGAAGGTTCATATGAATGCATTATAGTCTTCTTTGAAGGTTCATATGAATGCATTATAGTCTTCTTTGAAGGTTCATATGAATGTATTATAGTCTTCTTTGAAGTTTCATATGTATGCATTATTGCTGATTTGAATGTCAACATTTCATTATATATATGCAGTATGTACTTATATGGACAACATGTCACATTATTTTGTACTCGAGATATTAGATTTTAGGGAAATATCGATTCAAGACGTTTTACAAAGTTAGAAAACATTCATTCCCGAGGCGATTTCTTCCAAATAGTAAACTACCAGTGACGCGCATTACTATATGATCAAAGGTAGAGGGTGTGTTGATTTTAACATTTTTTATTAAGAATTGTGCAATGAATATTTGAAAATGGCTTACTGAAAAAAAGCATAAAAGTTCCTTACCTATATGTAAATAATTTTTTTTTATATAATTAAATCAACAATAATTAATTTGTCTAAAACCACTGTATTTAATATGTAAAAGTTTCAGGAACAATGCTCCCCTCTTCAGGATAAACAATTTACCTACTAAAAATAAGAACAAGTATAGACAAATAATAAGAAAATAGAACAAATTAAAAACACAAACAAAAATTTAAAATAAATTAATTAAAGTACATAAGTAATTAATTAAAAATGCTATAAAATTAAAAAATAAAAAGTGAATATTCATTTTTAAAAAAATTAATAACAAATAGTTTTTATTATTAATATAATAATTGTCGTTTACTCGTAAAATAACAAGGTACAAAAAATAAAATAACAAAAGATATTATTAAGATTTATATTAATAATATCATTAATGTAGTTATTAAAGAGAAAATAAATTTAGAGGTAACTATTTAAAAAAAAAAAATTGTTTATTAATAATATTCAATTGACTATTAATATTTTTTCTAATTTCAAATGTATCTAATTGGAAACCAGTTGTATTTGCATGGAAAAATTTTAAACCTTTATTTACGTCGAACGAATAATTTGTTTCCAACATTCACTTTTATATAATTTATTTTTCGATTTTTTTTATGTACGCACAGTTTTTCAGCCTTTATGGACTCCATGCCACTGTGATGTGCAATGCTCTGTAACTAAAGGTAGGCTGTGTACAGTTTGTCTAGTTCAGGTATAAACTGTGCATTGAATGTTTGAAAATTACCTTTTTTATCATCATCTTCCACTGATTGTAGCGGCCAACTAAATAATCGATCGTACAAGTTTCTTACCAAATTCACGTAAGAATACAGTTTTATCAGACATATTTCGTTTTTTTTAATACCTTTTTATGGTTCGTTTTAATTAGAAACTGTAGTCCCAACTGCAGTCTGAATACAGTGCTACTATGACATCACCAATTGGGGCATGTTTATGATACTGAGGGAGAAGAGAGGGGAAAGATATAGGGAAGAGCAAGGCTGGGAAGTAACTGGTAATTGAGATCTGGCTACCAAACATTGCTAAGAGTGCTAAGATAATTTCAAGCAACGTTTCGACCCCGAATGGTGGTCTTCCATTAGGGGCGACACTTAGAGTATCTACCACTCTTCAATATGAAATTAAATATAGAGAATATTCTAACCCTAACAATGTCTGTAATGTAAGTAAATATTCTACAGAAATATAGCAGATACTCGGGCTTTATTTGTCAATACCGCAAAGGAAACCATATTTTAATTCAGAGGTTAATTGGTTTTAAATTGAGGTCGATCTCAAACACTGGATTAGAGCCTGCTTTGGTTTATTTAATCGGCTGTTTATACGAGTGTAATTGGCTATACGTCTTCCAGGATATCGGCCAGAGGTTATCCGTTATCCGTCTGTTGGGCAGGGAACTCGTCCTTGAAGGATTTCCCGGTTTATCGGAACTTCACTGAGAAATGTTCAATTTCTGGGAAAAACTGATAAGGCTCGAACAAATTGTAAATTAGGGCAATGTTTCAACCGGTGAAGAGATAAAATGACGGAAGTGTGTTGTACGCGTGTCCGGAGTTTTTGAAGTAAGGTCAGTTTTTCCTTACTATAAAGGATGCGCGAGAGACGTCAAGTGTGAAAGAGACTTCACTATCAAATTTCTACCCAGATGTACATCCTTCTTATTCAACGCCCTTAGTATCTAATGAAAACCATGTACATTGTATTTGATTATTTACATCCTCAGCTTATACTAAATTGTTATATAATATTTAAAATGTTCATGTAAGTGAGTCTGTTGCTAATGAATAAAATTAAAATGAATAAATAAAAAATTCCCACAGTTTTTAACATAAATTATTTACAATATTTTTTAGATGCATGATTATTTAAATTATGACTGTAAGAAATAGGAACCTACATAGCCTGTGTGTGGATAATATGAGAAATTTAAGTAAAGATGAGTACGAGAATACTAATTATGTTAAGTATTCTAAGCGCACGTTCAAGAGTGGAAAATACTCTCAGTATCGCCCTGGTGAAAAACCACCATTCAAAATTGAAACGTTGCTTGAAATAGCTTTTAGCCGTGTTTGGTGAACAGATGTGAATAGCCAGGTATTTCCCACCTTCCTCTTCCCCTTCTCCTTCCCCTTCCCAATACCTTCAGCTTCACAACATTCCCCAATTGGGAATGCCATAGTCTCACTGGATCCAGACGGTTGGGAGCAGTTAGGACTCTTGTGCGGTATTCATATAAAAAAAGCAAAAAAGTACAATATTTAATGGAAATTTTAGAATTATAGTACAAGTAAACTATTTTTTTTGTTTATAATTATAAAATGTTAGTTAAAGTAAGCAAAAGGTAATGTATCAACATATAGAACATTCAGCCATCATTTTGCGTAAAAAGATAATTTATTTGTTGTTTGAATTTCTTTTGGTAAAAGGTTGAATGAACAAAGACCAATAAAACAGCTGAGTGTTTGTAACTGCGCTTTAGAAATTAACTATTATTACAGATAAGATTTCGAGATACGAGTATAGTCATGTGAATATTACTCCACCGCCTTAATCCCCAGCATAAAATGTAAAACCGTTGCAAGTAGCGCAACCAATGACGAAGAAAAAACCATAAAAATGTACTGTAGGCGTATTCGTATGCCCAAAGCAAGTAAAAAATCTTATTTCCTTAGAAATTGATCAAACTTTTAAAAATACAGAAACTCTTTCTTGGATGTAATAAACGCGTGGACTGACGGTAGTAAATAATATTTTAACATTAAAACATGTGTTTTTATCACGTACACACGCTCAAAAAACCCTGTTTAAATCATTTATAAAATAAGGTAAGATATTTTTTCAATCGCTAAATCCATCAAGGACCTTGGGGTGGTCTTTGATTCCAAATTTACGCTCTCAGACCATATATTGCAGTTGTATACGTCGCGCTACAAATTTGTAGGGTTTGTTATAGATCTAGCCATGACTTCTACCTTCAACTGCATCATAAGGTCCAAACTTGAGTACGCTTCTGCTGTATGGGCCCCATACCAGAGAAAGTATTTAGAAATGTTTAAAATTAAAAAAAAAAACTTCGATATCTATATGAAAATGCACGAGTTCCCGCAATTTATGCACCATGCTCTCCGAGACGCGCTACCAAAGCCTCCAGCCTAGAAAGAGTGAGGGCTTTACTACTGCGTAGAATTTCATTGCCTGTCTGGGGAGTGATTCGAGCGATCGGCAAACCACACTTCTAAAAATTTTCTGTTCAGTGGTTTGTCCTGAAAAGTTTCTTGGGTCCTAGATGGAGATAGCTCATATCTAGGCGGTCATAAAATAGGACGATTAAAATAGCTTTTTGATAAGGTTTCGGGTAGGAAATTACAATACTTTATATCTGCATACTGTAAAATGGTTCGCTTTAATTATAAGGTCCGATCAAAAATACATTTCAAGAACAAAAAATTCAAACTACCGGAAAACATACGAAAAATGGTAGAAAACATGAATAACTAAAACCTTATATTCGTCCAGGGGACGGAAAAACATGGAACTTACGCCAGGACAATCAAATGAACAATAAAATATTCATAAATTAATTAAAAATTACTTTGTAAACACAACTTTCTTAACATATAAATATCAACATGTTTCAAAAGTAAAGCTTTCCTCATCATAAAGAATACTAAAAAGTAATAATGCCAATTATAGACAAATAATAAACATAAAACTAAACTAAATCAATTTTTAATTCGTTTATTAATAATGACGTCAGAAAGTGAATCTTTTGAAGAAATTATAATAAAATATTATGTACAATTTCTTCAACACTCGAGTAATTATTTTGTGGCGTCATTATTAATAAAATTGGTAAGAAATACTTTGTTTACACCCCTCTTCAATACATAAATATCAAAATGTTTCAGAAGCGAAGCTTCTCACATCAGGACACACAGTAACACTGAATAATTACATATTAAACAGTGGTGTAAACAAAGTATTTCAAATTAATTTTATTGTGTATAATTAATAAATTTAAAAAAATGGTATGATTCGAAAGTTCTGCGCGAATATATTTGCAATCTAGATGGTGTCTCGGATATACAGATCTGATTTTTATTTATATGAGATACTTTTTGACTTTTCTACAAATCTTCAATTATTTGGAATAACTTATTGAAGCTTATAATATTTACAATAAAAAAACACATAAATTTGTTGTAGACCACTTTTATTTTATTAACACTTTACCGGTTTCGGAAGCACCCTTCCTTCGTCAGGAGAATATTATAACTAACTTATGATATAGAATATTGACAAGACATATAAATTTTAGGTGTTGGAGTGGGGGTTAAGCAAATGGGTAGGGGTAATTGTAGGATTTCCGGGAAGAACAGAGTGGTTTATTGGAAAATATAAGTAAATCATATTTAACTTATAATATTTAATCATCGAAGAAAATAATATTAACAAATCTCAAATGAAACGTGAAACGGAAAAAGACGGACAGTAAAAATAAAATCGCTAGGGCAGAGGTCCTACACAATGAAGTGAACCAAATACTTGAGTGGGGCCATGTCAATAGTCAGAAAAACAGGAGAGCATGTATGAGACGATGTATGAATGTGAATGAAGGAAGGAGTGTATGCTAAGACCGAGTTGTTTGGCGGTCTGTCCTCTCTGTCTACCCCTGCGGGGAAACGGCGTGATTGTTAGTTAGTTAATAAAAATAAAATACACAGTTTAATGTGCGTTTGATGAATCTAGGTTTAAACCAAACCTACATTTTTAATAACAAAAATAGAACATTCTCATGTCAGCTTTTAGAAACTTAACCTTAATGGCTGTCAACTGCTTTATATTTGGTAATTTACGACAATTTTTATTTCCATAAATCTTATCCCCTTCAGAAGTTTCGCCCCGTTCTGAAAGCACTTAAAGGCAAGTTCTGAGCGATAAGAATTTAATTATTGCATCCTTATCCTTAAGTTTTATCTAAAGTGTTTCACTTGGGAATTGGGAAGCATGACTTTGGTGTATCATAGAAAAAACACTATTATCAAACATTCCAACTCAAAATCGTGTAAACGGTATTACTATACAGTTAGTTCCTAAACAGTTAATATAACACCTACAGGATGGATTTAATCAATCCATAAATTAAAGAAATACACACATAAATTGTTTAGCTAGGTTAGCCGGTAAGTATTTACTTAAAGTCACTTACAGAATTAGTTTAAAAAAATCACACATCGGTGCACAAATGCGTCAACAGCCCGCAACACCGTAAATAACAAAATGTCTAAAAATAATATATATATTTTTTAATATCTATTAAAAATTTATTACGTTTTTTTAGGGTTATTTTATAAGTATTTTCCAGTATTAAAAATTGTAAGTATTTCAAATAAATACCAACTCTTCTTGTGCTACTAATCTTCTAATAAATGTAACATCAATAAAGAAGGAGGATAAAATAGCAACTGTAAAAATCATATCTTCTCTATGCTTAGATTGTTTAATAAAACTGTGTTCACCTGAAGCGACCTGGGAGGTAAATATGTTTTTCTGTATCTGTTTGTACATAATTAGATAAGAGAATAGGAATCCGAGTTTGAAAAACCTTCAACTTTAAAGCTAAAAATAAGGTAATTACGTCTTTTCTATAGAAACATATTTGACCACTAAATGCGTAAAATGCTATAAGAATCAACTGCTAACTCGATTTCGTTTTTAGTGACAGATGTCCGTTTGTGTTATGAAACCAATTACCAAGTAAAATTATTTATTTTCCGTTTCGTGGGGGCTAGTGTATTTTTTTTATCTATTTTTAAACCATTAATCAATATTCTAGACTTCTGACAACCCTAGTTAATTGCGTATACCTATGAATGAGTGTACGTCTAATTAACTGGCATGTATAAGAACACTATACGAAAGTACACTTATGAATAAAATGACAAGTTTATTTGTGACTTTACATTCGTTTCGTTTACCTTTCAGCGTACGCTTGATGACAAGTTGATTACAGCATTCGTGATTATTAAAAAAAAAAACAACAAAAAGCCTTTGGATTTTACGATGACATAGAAGTTTCAACTGCCCTAGACGGGAAAGTAACATAAATCATTGACAAAATTGGCCAAGTTAAAATTTTAGTATTTTTATCATACTGTTTTATCTAAGTGACTTATTGTTTTATCTTTCATTTCGTTTTTATCTTTATTTTCTTCTTATCTGTACTCCAACCGTCTTTTTGATATCATTGCATTATCTCTGCTTTCATTTAATTCAACTGGCGTTGCTTGCAACAACAACAGTCAAGCTATCACGGAAGTGAAGAAAAATTTATAACAAACCCAATTTGCAAATGGTGTAGGGTGGAAGGAAATAGAATAGCGGATGTGTAAGGTGGAAGTGTAACAATAGGCACATGATTATTTGGAGTTAGATCTGTTAATAACATAGCTAAAGCTATTTCAAGCAGCGTTTTGATCATAAATTGTAATTCCTGGTTGTTGAGTTTACCCCAATTCGATGTGTTTTCAAATATTCAATAATGTTATTACACATTGCCTACTCAAAAGCAGCTTGACATACTTAACCTTGTAGGCAGCCAAAGGAGGAACCAACGAATGAACGAATTATTTTTTAAATAACGTTAACAGCGGTGTATGGCAGTGAGGCATGTAAAAAAATAATTTACTGCAAAAAATATTAAAGTTTATAATCCAAAGGGAAGGAATTGGTACCTACTGAAGTCAATCATGAAATAAAATTCAGGTAACTTAAAGTTAACTAACTAACTAACCATCACGCCGTTTCTCCGCAGGAGAAGGCAGAGAGGACGGACCGCTAAACAACTAGATCTTGGCATACACTTCTTGCTTCATTCACATTCATACAATATCTCATAAATTCTCTTATATTATTTCGACTTCTGATATGGCCCGATTCTAGTATTTGATTCACTTGATCGTGCCGTGTCTTCTTCGGTCGTCCCCGGCTTCTTCTTCCATTCACATTCGAGTCATACACTCCCGTCTTCGTTCATTCGCTCTGCATGACCAAAGCATCTAAGCGTCCATTTCTTAATCTTTCTCATTACACTTACATCAGCCTTGCATTTTTAATGAATCTCAATAATTTTCACACGATCATACAAGGTTTTACCGAACATTTGTCTCAGAGATCTCATTTCTAGGGCATTCAATCTACTTTCATCCTTCATCTGCTAGTTACATACCTCACTGCCATACATCAGGGTTGGTATCAGCACTCCATTGTGGAATGCTAGCTTCGCTTCTTTGGACAACTTTTTTTTAGCGCTAACCGCGTTCAGATCTCCGTTAATGGAGTGTCCTGCATTCACCCTTCTTTCAATATCCCTATCAGTCTTTCCACCTTTCGTAAACATACTTCCCAAATACACAAACAATATTGCACAATCTTTACTCTCTTTCAAACACCATGACTTTACCATAGACTTAATTACATTCATCATTAGCTCATTCTTCATACATACTTCGTTCATCCTTAATACGAGGGACTGTAGATCTGCCATACTGTTCCAGCAATCAGCACCACATCATCAAAATTACTAAATTAGTTACTAGGTTAGTGACCGAGTTGACAATTGCTTCTGGTTTCCACCCACGTATCGTGGGTTCAATTCCTCTCCTAGCTATGTCCTCCATCATTGTACAAGCAATATCTTCGGCTTGCAATTATGGTAGTAGAAGTAATTCAAATATTGTCGGGTATATTCGTAACCCGGGGATGTTAATCTTTCTTTTTAAGAAAAAAAAAGAAAAAATAAATTCTGTAAGTTAGGCTATTCATAAGATGCAAACGCCAATGAGGGAGTAATTTAAACTATATAGAGTACTTTCTAATAGATAATCTAAGTAAATAAAGCACAGAATTTAAAGGTTAGAGCCATTAAAGAAAAGAGCACTTGGGGTGAATTATCACTGAATTGGGCCATATATTGTGGCCTTGGGTGAAAATATGATAGCTAAGTGCAAAAACGCCACAAGAGAACAGTTTAAAACTTACACTTTATTGTCTTCATAAGTAAAATAACACTTTAACTGGTACACGTTTGGTTTCGTGAAGCATTTTTGTTTAAGATATTAAACGAGAGGGTATGAAGGGGACCCAAAGTAATAAACTAAATAGAAACACTACAGAGTTAATTTATAAAAAAATAGTTGGTCCACATTTAGACTATTGCTGTACGATATTATATTTGGCCAATGAAGGAAACCGAAACAAGCTGGAAATGATTCAAAACAGTGAATAAGGAGAGGCAAATATACATAAAAAAAACAATTCAAATGAGAGAAGAGCTTGATTGGATTCCAATAAAAGGGTATTGAGGTATAGAAATGGAGTAAACATCAACGTTAGAAATACGGGCCACATAAATGAGGCCAATTGGTTACATTGAGATAACACGGGCTTCAGTCGATTACAAGCGCTCGCCGGATATGGATCTCCAAAGATTACTGCAAAATGCATACATGACTGCACAAGTCGTTCCGGAAAAAATATAAAAAGCAATGGTGTAACCTTTCATCCGTTTAACCATAATCAATATACTGTAAATTGCCCTTTTCATTGATCAAAAAATTTAAAGAGCATCTCAAGTCGGTACGTGCCGCCGGCAAGAAATGCTCGAAAGGGCGGTGGTGCGTTCCGTTCGTTCGCGGTCGGAAGGATTAGGGCTACATCGACAGTGATTCACCCTCCTTCGTATTTCACGTGCGGGAACTACTTTTTAGACTGATTTTGTTAGAAACGTTGACTATATTTATATTCATATATGTAAAAGAGACTGCTATACAATGTGTTAATTTTTATACATAAAATTCTGAATAACCGAACGCCGAAATATTTTATGGATGAAATTGTTTTTCAATAAAAAATTATATAATTATGAAACCAGAAATGTGAAGTTAGCAGTCCACAATGGAGTACTGATACCAACCCTGATGTATGGCAGTGAGGCATGAAACTGGCAAAGGAAGGGTGAAAGTAAGCTGAATACTGTAGAAATGAGATCTCTGTGGGGAATGTGTGGTAAAACCATGTATGATCGTGTGAAAAACGTTGACATTCGTAAAGAATGCAAGGCTGATGTAAGCGTAAAGAGCAAGAATAAGAAAATGACGCTTGTATAGTTTGGGCATGTAGAGCGAATTAACGAAGAAAGGGATATAAGGAGAATATATGGCGCGAATGTGAATGAAAGAAGAAGCCGGGGACGCCCGAAGATGACATGGCACGATCAAGTGAATCAAATACTTGAGTCGAGTCATGTCAGATGTCGGAATAATAGATGAGAATGTATGAGACGATGAAGTAAGAAGTGTATGCCAAGATCGAGTTGTTTGGCGGTCCGTCCTCTCTGCCTACCACTGCGGAGAAACGACGTGATGGTTAGTTAGTTAATTTAGAAATTTAAATAGAATTAGTAAGTTAATTAAGAAATTTAAATAGAATTAGTTAGTTAATTTTGAAATTGGAATAGAATTAGTTAAAACGATTTTTTTTATTAAAAAACCTTTGTAACTTTTTTCCACCTATTTATTTTCGACCGGAACGGTTGAAAAAAATAACATTTTAATATGGAATTCCACCATGAGATGACACTTTCAAAATTAGAAAGGATTAGTTAATTAATTTAGAAATGTAAATAGAATTAGATTACCGCATATGAGAAAAACAGAGTCACAGAACTGCTTAATGTATACATAACTGAAAATGTACAATGAGATGCCTGAAAGTCTGAAGGATAAATGTATTTAATAATAATAGTTATGCTATACTATAATATTGTAAATAATGAAATGTAATCATGTATGTATTATTTAATATAAATAAAATGTAATGTAAACCTAACTCTACGTCAGACCAAGTTGTATTACATAGAATCATTAACAACCTTATTGACAGCCCTGCCATCCTCGCCACCATTAAATTAAATGAACCGACGAGAAGCACAAGACAAACTGTAACATGTTTCTGCAATGCTTACACAACCAACTATCAGTCTCATTCATTAACCAAAAGGGATGCATGATCTGGGCAAAATGTTTGGTGGCGTTGTTGATATATTTGCTGATTCCATTTATACAGTACAGCGTCATCTATACCAGTACTTTGGCGAATCCTGCAATATGTAATATTGTATATTGGATAATGATTTGTGTTATAATATTGTTTTACTATTCTATTTTATGTGACTGTTAAACATCCAGATGGGCGTATAATCATATAAATAAATTTTCGGATCTTTAAAAAACAAACAAAAAAATTTAAAGAAAAGAGAAAACCTAATGAAATGACATGGTAAACAGTCTAATTTCAAAATTATCTATTCCGGTTTGTCATAAACTGAGCCTTTACATAGTATGTAGGTTCGTTTATACTACATTTGACGGCCTCCATGATCGAGGGGTAAGGCTCTCGACTACGAATCCGAAGGTCGCTGGTTCAAATCCCGGCGTGCGCAAGTAAATTTTATTTAATTAATTTGTGTTGTTTCACAATTAATTCATTTAAAAATAATATATAGTATATTTGCGGACGTTCCAGAGTGGAAGATACTCTCAGTATCGCCCTGGTGAAAGACCACAATTCAGGATTGAAACGTTGCTTTTATGGCTTTTAGCCGTGTTTGGTGACTAGATCTGAAAAGCCAGGTATTTCCCCACCTTTCTCTTCTCTTCTCCTTCCCCTCCCCAATACTTTCAACCTCACAACATTCCCCAATTGGGAATGCCATAGTCTCACTGGCTCCAAACGGTTGGGAGCAGTTGGGACTCTTGTGCGGTATTCATATAAAAATAAAAAAACCATGGCATCACATTAAATTACACAATAAAATCTGACAACCATGCAATAAATAATAAACACTAGAAGTAACTACCTTCCACGTAGATTAATAATAATAATCGGAAGATATCAATAGCGCCGCTTTTGTGAAAAATCACCTCAGGGGCGCTGTACAGATATTACTTCCTATTCTTATATTACGTCTATTCTTACATTATTCGATTATTACAATTAACAAAAAACACCTATTTAATACATCTCCAATATGCGCTTACAGGTGCGCGAATATTGTGATGCACAAATTGGGAATCTGTGCTGAACGAGGTGTCGCCAGATGACATCGACTGGCTGAGTAACCTCAGCGCCCCCCGGTAACCTCCACCATATGAAGGAAAAATTAATATGGAAAAATAATTCGAAAATAAAATATTTAAAAAAAACACACTTAAAGAATAATAGTAAAGAAGCTGAGGAGGGTGGGTAGGCACTAGGTAGTTCCATTTGCAACGAATTTTCCATTATTACGCCTTAAAATGTAAATTGAACAATTTACCCACCTTAAATCCCGTCAGACGGAACAGATGTCACTTGGTATAAAATATAAGGTAATGCCTTTACATAGGAATGCCTTTACTTGTGTATTGCGTTAAGGCAGTGGTGCACAACCTTCATTTATGTCAAAAGACTTCAAGAAATATTTATAAACAAACAAAATAAAACAAAGTGTAAACGAAGTTATTCGTATTAATTTATTAAAAAAATAAATTACTTGAGTCGATCCATGTCAAGAGTCAGAATATCATAAGAGTACGTATCATACGATGTATGAATGCGAATGAAGCAAAGACTGTGTGCGAAGACCGAGTTCTTCGGCGGTCTGTCCTCTCCGCCTACCCTGCAGAGAAATGGCGTGATAGTAACTCAATCTTAAGTGTATTAAGTATTACTAAATACCTAGTTACTCAATAATATTATCTTTTTTAGTACTCAATTTTAAATGCATTTTTTTCCTCATAGCAGCAACCAGTATCTATCAAACACATAAACATAATTGTTTACTCTATAATATTTGTTATTCTCATCTCTTCATAAGTACTTAACTATTATACTATACTCAAATTATCTGGTATACGTAAACGATTGCTCTATACTTTTTTTTCCTATCTTTTTTAACTAAAATATTATTCTACATTAATCATTATACTATACTCAAATTATCTGGTATAAACAATAGTTTGTTTTCTGTACCATTCTTCACATCTCTTTACACTTAATCATTAAACTTTTTTCTGGATATATTATATTACCATACTACGTCAATACTAGCTTTTTTCCCTTCTATTTTTGTACAATGGCAGTTAATATGAACTATACTTGTCAATTTGAATGTCCCAAAACGAGATTAGTTCCTAGTTGGGCAATCAAAGCTTTCTTATATTTCATTTTTAAATAATGTGTGTTTCAAATACATAAATAAATAAAAGTTATTTATGATAATAATAACAATAATAATGTTCTATTATCTTGATATCCTCACTAGGATTTCCCGTGCTGAGGATTTCATTTACAAAATATGAAATTAGATTATATTAAATTGATATGCTTGATGAAAAACTAAATAAATTATAAGGTGAGGTGTTTTAAGTGCAGTTGAGTGGTTTCGGTGTTAGTATATTTTCTATTTCAGATCTCCCTATGAAACGGATCAAGTTTTTTATTTGATTTTTAAATTTATTATGGTTGTTGTGATTCTGTTGTAGAGTTTAGTACCAGTTTGTGGTTCCTTGTTGTATGTGTTTTTTTTTTGTGTTTATGTATGTAAAGTAGTATTGTTTTAAAGTACAATTATTTTATTGACATAATGTTAAGTTTGTTGAAGATTTCGTCAGTGCTAGTTCTTGCAGGGACTTTAAGTATACCATAAATTTCATTGTTAGTATAGTTAAATAGTCCCTACCGTTAAAAAAGGTTTATAATACCTGTGGTAAGGTTACCAAGCCGGCTGCCTTCCGCAGAAGAATTCCAAGTTTTAATTCAACCCTTCTCCCTCTTACCTTCAGGGCTTTCCTCCAAATTCCCGGCGAATCTGCAACTTGGTCGTACCAGCCCAAACTTTTATCTAACTCAAACACTCCACCAAATATATTGAGACAGTACCGTATTACCGAATTTGTAATCGCTAGGCTTGGGTCACAACGAATCTTTTTTATAAAAGTTCTAAAGGTTAAATATTTATTAATTGTTTTTGTGTTTAATTCGTACAACTCCGTTTAATTTATTTAATTAATTTTAATGGAAATCTGATTTAATAATGTTGTTATTAAGTTATTATTGTGACAGCTGTTTCGGCGTTCGAAGTCATTTTCAAACAGCGGCTAATCCACACTGCGACGACTTATTTATATGATTTTATTTACTCCCACCCAATTCTAATCTGGACGGTGTTTAAAATAATTATTTATTATCGGTAAAATCGATTTATTTAGAAAATAATCAAAATTCTGTATTCTGTGAGGTTTTTACATTTATAATGTGTTTTCCCCGTAATTAAATGACAATGTTTACTTAATTGTTTAATTTAAATATGTTGCATTATTTTGATTATGTGAACATACTGAGAAATGGAGAATAAAAAAATTTCTTCGCTTTATTAATTAATGTTACATTAGGATCATTCATTCGTTTCTTAATGTCTAATTGTTCAAGTAAATTTAATCTAAGACCCTTTATTTCTGTATGTAAGGGTTTAGGCTCTTTGTTGTCAAGCGGGGCGTTATTATTCACTAAGAGATGTTCTGCGAACTTTTATTATATAATATCGTATATGCCCGATATAGGTAGCGTTGCAGTCGGCATGGTAATAAAAATACTTGCAGAACATAATAACATAATTAAATTTGGTTTACATTAAATTTTTAAAAAAAATATCTGTATGGATTTATTTACAAACATCCGTTACAACATCTGTACAGCACATTTTGCGATGTCCAACAAATATCATCACGCCATTTCTCCATGGGGGTAAGCAGATAGGATGGAACATAACACAACTCTGGCTTGACGCAGACTTCTTTTTTGTAGAGGTTTTGATAAAGTTCATGATTTAAGACATACTAAATGATAATCGATAGCCCGACAAAAATAATTTAGACTAGTACCATAATTTCAAGGCTCTAAGCTCCCCCCATCAGGATAAAAAATATTCTAAAAATAATGACAAGTATAGACAAATAAAAGACAATAAAACAAATTACAAACATAAACAAAAAATAAAAATAAGTGCTAAAAGTAGGTAAGTAATTGATTAGACATATAAAAATAATTAAAAAATTCATGTTAGAAATTTTAAGAAGAATTATTTTTTATTTATGTATTAAAATATTAATTATTTTTCATATTAATTATTTTTCATATTAATTATTTTTTTATAAATAAATAAAAAAAAGAAAACAGCAAGGAATAAAAAATAAAATAAAAATAGCTGTTTCTATTAAAATTTACATTAATAATATTATAAATGTAGTCAGTGGCTGAGTTGGCATCGCGTTTGAGTCTCACCCAGGCGTCGTGAGTTCAATTCCTCGAATGGCTAAGTCCTCCATTACGACACAAGCAACATCTTCCGCTTACTGTGATGGTAGTAGGAGATTTTCAAATATTGTCAGGTTATTAGCAACCAGGGAATATTTGATTTATTTAAAAAAAAAAAAAAGTGAACATAAATTTAAGATACAACTATTTAATTTTTTTTATTTATTAATAATAATATTTAATTGACTATTAATAGGGACGGCTGCGCGGCCTGTTTCATACAAAACTTAATTTCGGATTTGAGGCTAAAATACTCGTCTAAGCCTAATGATCTTTTATCATCAAAAAGTGTAGTAAATATCTAGTACGGATTAGAAGTAATTTATTTATTTTTGTTTTACATTACGAAATATAGGCCATTTAAGGAAAGTATTTTCGGGATTTTAGAGGCACCTTTAACAATTATTTGGGGGCTAACGGTGATGTAAATAAAAGTTTTATCCAGACTGCATTGAAAATATAATGAAATGTAAAATAAAAAATATATAAAAAAAATTATTAAATTAAGCATTATGGAGTACTTCGAATTAAATTAAAAACAACCAATTTACTTTGGAATACAAATTCGCCGTACATAATTTAAAATATCGACCGAATAAGGTTTTTTTTTAAATGTTTTGTTTTTATATTTTTTATTTGGGTAATCATATTAACATAGCAAATGTGATAATTAAAAAAAGTACAATGAACCCGCAAATAATTTTCTAAGTTGCCTCTAAAATTTTTTATTTTTTTTTTGATGGCCTGTACTTTATAATTTAAAACAAAAATAAATAAAATACTTCTCATCCGCACTAGATATTTACTAAACCTTCAAGTAAAAAATATGTTATTCGGTTTGGATGAGTATTTTGGAGTTAAATCCCAAATTTAGTTATGTATTAAAAAGGCAGCGCAGCCGTTCCTCTCAACACATTTTCTAATTTCTAAAATGTATTATTTGTCTATACTCGTCATTATTTTTGGTATATTGTTTATACTGATGAGGGAAACTTTGCTTCTGAAACATGTAGATATTTATATATTTAAAAACAGCGGTTTAATCAAATCAATTCTTATCAATTGATTAATTATGACGCCGCAAAGTGATTACACATTTTAAGTATAAATTTTAAATTAATGCTTGAGTAAAATAAAGAAATATAATAGATAAATTGAATTTGAAGACGGGATGTCCCTTATCTCATGCGTGCCGAAGAATTATAATACTTCACACATGATCTACTACATACCCTTCCGTTATGCCGAAGTATTTGATTCACTTAATCGGGTCATGTCTTTCTCGAGCATTCCCGACTATTTAATTCATACAAATGGCATTCGACAATTCGACTATACTGACTTCAGATATGAACCAACCTTGATTATTTTATTCCCTGCTTTCCTTCGGCTTGTTATTCTACACAGATTGCTTCCAACAAGAAGATCAGGAGATGCAACATTAGCACACAACGTCCCGATCGTACACACCCACAAATGTTGTATATAAATAATCAAAACACGTTAAATGAATTATACATAATTTATTCCGAATCACGTTCAATTTGTTCCCAAATTTGTCCGATGGACGAAGGGCAAATAGTGTAGCTATAGTCGTGGATACAGTCGAGGGTACAGCGGCATGGGAGAGGGAAGAGTTGTGACTTGTTCCTACCCGGGGAGAAATGAAATGACTAAAGAAAAGATTATTTATTCAGTCCTTTGTCCCTCAGCTGGTGTCCCCTCCTACCGTATTCCTGATATTATTATTCTCGTGAAATTACTTGACACTTTCAGAATTTAATCTTATTTTATTGATACCATTTTTTTTTATTAAAAAACCGTTGTATCTATCCTCCACTAGTTTATTTCAGGCCGGAATGGTTTCACTCTATCACGGTCATCTTCAGACTGGTGCAGATAAAATTAAATCTATACGAGTATATATAACATTTATGTTAGGAGTGAGTTCCAATAATAATAATAATAATCGGATGATTTTTATAGCGCCGTTTTTGTGAAAAATCACCTCAAGGGCGCTATACAAATCTTACTTCATATTCTTACATTATTCCTATATTAAATCTATGACTTTTTTTTTTGGACACTATCATTACACATTATTTACAGACCATATAAAGAGATGCAGTTAGATTATAAAAATTAAATACGGCTTGGTCTAAGTTTTCATAAATGTCTAATTGAAAATAAAAAAAAAAAGAAGCTAACTGTATTTATTCCTTACGATATATTGCAAGAAGCTAATACAAATGATGGGAGTTATGTAAAGTTGGGCGGCGGGTGAGGACGGGGGTCGGAGGTACTGATCCTTTCTTCCAATCTTCTTTGTCTTTGTTGGTGACGGGACGCTTGGTGTTGGTCTGCACGTACGCCATGCGCTTGTCAGCCGGCTTCAGGATCCGGAAGGAGCACTTCAGCGTGTCGTCCACTGACATCATTGCTCCTGCATTATCGAATTCCCCGCAGTACCAGTTGCTTCTTGGCAAAGAACTCATACCCGTCCTCTACCACCTGATGCACCCTGCGGATCAGGTCAAAGTCGTGCTTGTTGAGGAACTTGGCCACTATCTCAATGACGAAGGTAAAGGCTCGTTCTCGCCCCAGCTGGCGGTGTCCTTGTTGGGGTCCCAGCAGCCCACTTCCCGGTTGTATACAATATTTTTTACAACCACCGTGGCCCGAATCGCCGTTTCTATTAACTGTTGGCACTTCACTAGTACATGTGGTGACGACCGACCGCCAGATGTGACCGATGCTGATGCGTTAATTCGGAAGAACGAAGCAGATTTCAACTCAAAATATTTGAAATATTTGGGTTTTTGTTATAAACTTGATTTAAGCTCGAAACGACAGCACTAAAATTATGTAATTTTTATAAATGTAACCTAAAAATTATTGCGGTTATTTTATGCTATTTTTACACCGGGAAAATTAATAACTTCCCAATATTTGCAAGATAAATCAGGAGAAACTATAAAACGCAGACGGCAGCCACGGGGGCGCCTAGACCTAGTAGACCAATGACTGACATGCTAACAAAATTTTGTCCACAGTGATGATCCAACCCTGATGTATGGCAGTGAACCATGGAACTGGCCGACGAAGGATGAAAGTAGACTGAATGCTGTAGAAATGAGATCTCTGAGGCGGATGCGTGGTAAAACCATGTATGATCATATGAAAAATGTTGAGATTCGTAAAGAATTCAAGGCTGATGTAAGCGTAATGAGTAAGATTAAGAAAGGTACGCTTAGATGGTTTGGTCATGAAGAGCGAATGAACGAAGAAAAGAGTGTAGGGAGAATATATGACGCGAATGTGGATGGAAGAAGAAGGCGGAGACGCCCTAGGAAGACATGGCACGATCGAGTGAATTAAATATTTGAGTCGGGCCATGTCAGAAGTCGGAACAACAGACGAGAATGTATGAGACGTTGTATGAATGTGAATGAAGCATATGAAATGTATGCCAAAATCGAATTGTTTGGCGGTATGTACGCTCTGCCTACCCCCGCGGAGAGATGGCATGATGGTTAGTTAGTTATGACTGAGAAATTTGTTTAATTGCTGGCGGAACGGCAATACAATTATATTTGAGGCTACTTTTGAGTTGGTTTATTACCTTCTGGAGGGCGGATTACAGCTTTTATTTAAATGGATATTTATTTCTGTTTTTATCTATTAATTGATTTTGTGTTTAATTCGTATATTAGAGACTCTGATTAGTATAACCAGATCTAGAAATGATATAATCTCGTAAATATTTTTTTCAAGGAGGTAAATTGGAAAGGCGTTTACTTCTCCTCATATTTTGATAAATTCTCAGCTTTGTAGACGACTTGGTCAAAATGTGGACGTTAGTTACCCGGGTTTCTAGAATTAAATATTACTTTAATTCCATGATATAGGTATGACGGGTTACAGTAGACTGACTTCAACAGAAATAAGAGTTCTGCGATAAAACCACGTAAGAATGAATTACGAATGAGGAGAACCGAAAAGGGTACAAGACTTGGGAAAGAGCAAGAACAAAATAAGAATGCTTAGATGGTTGGAACCCGCGGTGTGCATTGCTCTATGACCAAAGTCATGTAATAATGTGAAGTTTTTTTTTTAATTTACATCACTTTAACTTGTTTACATCACTTTTATTTTTTATATACGATTACTTTTGCCGTCCGGGTTTCGCCACTACCGCAGCTTCTTCAGGGCAGAATATATGAAGAAGGTACGGTAGTGGCGGATCACCAAAAGTATATAACAAATAAAAGTGATGTAAACAAAGTTATTGTTTTATTTCTTAAATTATAATGTCACATCACCAAGTTACCGCTTCATATGAAAATATCTGTAGTTTTTTAGTTCGGGTATGAATTATGAGTATTCTATTATCGGCTTCCACTGGTTGTTGTGGACAACTGAATAAATGGGAAAACAAGTTCCTCACTAAATTCATGGAGACAATGCATTATGATAGGAAAGTTGTCGCTTTTTATAATATTTCTATCATTTCTTCTAATAGTTCATTTATCGTAGGGTAAGCACAGCTTTTCAGCCTCTATGGACTTACCGCCACGCGCTGGTGGGAAGCTTGGAATAATCCGATGTTTCAATTGTGGCATGCTAAAATTCGAAAGAGATGAGACAATAAAATCACTTATGAACCAAGCAAGAAGTATGTTAATGAAGCTCTGTGGCGTTCGATCCACTTTGTGTGAAAATGGTTTAAGGCGATGCAATAAAGCAGTGGAAAATCATGTGTTTTTAGTTTAAAGATTTGATGGCTTACAAAGATCATACATGATTTAATTAAATACTGCAAGTACAACACACTTTGTCCTTTAGTTTAAAGGAGCATTTTATTTGGTGAGTCTTTTTATAAGACTAGAAAAAATGTTCAAAATGCAAAATCTCCTACTTACGAACCCCTTTTCCGATATTGTCATATTGTTCATTGTGGAAAAATAAGTCTTTTAGAATATGACCGAAAAACATTTTAATGTTTGAGCTTTACAAAATAAAATAAAACACGCATTTTGGTGATTAAATCCGACGTTAAGCGGGAATTTCAACCTTTTTGCCACCTGCATAAGGAGTGCGTGATCTCGTTCAAATTTTACGAAGTGGATCCCCTTAATGTTCACTTTGATAGTAGAATTTTAAATGATTTCCTATTGGATGTTTTGTTCCCATTAATGTCGTTTCATTCAACGCTTTACCAATAACCACACGAAACTTTTTGTAGAATTAATTATTTTGTCAACGAATATCCTACAACATTAAACTAATCACGAGCGAAGCAGTCAGCTCTCATCAGTCCCATGTCAATTCCTGTCACATTGAACGACTGTCCTTGTGACTTTCAAACATGACAAATATTACAACATAATAATACTCGTATATATAAGCGAGAAGAACTACTGTCAAAATATTTTATCGATAAAGACGTCTGGCCGCATGGACGTGCCTACAAAGTGACTCGGTATTCAGAACCACTTTTGCTACTCACAGACGTGCACGATACAGGGTGGGGTCTAGAAATTT
The DNA here is from genome assembly GCA_022606495.2 of Halesus radiatus. Classification (NCBI taxonomy): domain Eukaryota; kingdom Metazoa; phylum Arthropoda; class Insecta; order Trichoptera; family Limnephilidae; genus Halesus; species Halesus radiatus. Next base: position 132,484 of record JAHDVE020004542.1, read on the forward strand.
TATTTTATTGAAGGCGAATAAAGTAAAAAGTGAAATAGAATAATCACTTTGTTTATAAACCAGAAATTAATTTAATTTATTACATCCGACCGGTTTTGCTTAACACTAGCATAATTAGGGTACAATATTAAACTAACTAACTAACCACCACGCCGTTTCTCCGTATGTGTAGGCAGAGAGAAAGGAGTTATTGTTTTATTTCATTAATATGTCAAACCACCAACAGAACCAAGGCAGAGTTTTACAAATATCGTCCTGCAATTTTGCATCAACTGAAGAGTTTTATTCGGCAGGAAATAGCCAGGATTCCGGTGAACATTTGGAACGTGCAGAGAGGAGCTTCAGAAATCGGCTGTAAACATTAGAGAACGGTGGGCACCACCTGTTAGATGTTTTATTTAAAACTGCATGAGTTAGACCTCGAAATTATGTTTTTTCATTACACAAAATAAAAATTGCCTATCAGCAATACTTTTTATTATAATTTTAAAATAAAACAATAACTTTGTTTACATCACTTTTATTTGTTATATACTTTTGCCGACCGGGTTTCGTTACTACCTTAGCTTCTTCGGGGCAGTATATTACTAAACTATGAACTTAGATACAGATGTGTTATAGATTGATAAAAACGTGAGAGTAAAGGGCCAAGGGTGGGGGGGAGCAGGTATCGGACGGGGAAGGGCGTATACTTTGTTGATTGGAAATATTTTAAGAATCGGACTTTTATTTAAATTTATTTGATTATTAATGGGTCTACTATTAGTGTTTTTGGGTTTCATTATTTATAATGCTTCTAAGTTGTCTAGTCGAATGCCTATTCCATTTTTATGCAGTAAACTAGTGCCTGTATTTTTATAGAATGTGTGGTCTGTTTCTAAGAGGTGGTTGGCAAATTCCGAAAACCCATTATTATTGAGATCTCTTAAGTGTTCTTTTACCCGGATATTAACATTAAGAGACGTTTTCAAAAAAAGGGAAGTTTCTAGGCCCAACCCTGTATTATACTGAAGAGTGAATAGACATAATACGCAGTAACTCAGCCTTGGACGGCACTAATAATGCAATAATAACGGAATGCACATTACATTAGGTTGTCAAGAGATCAGGTATCACAAGTGTGGTATGGTATGACAATCTCACGGTGATCACGCAGTAATATTATTACATCTGTAGTTATCATAGGTGCTTATAGCATAATCCATAACGCATTGCTAATTGCTGCAGACAAGTAATTGGTTTGATGATATTGATTATAGGGTAATACACCTGGCTTCTAGGGTAATCACACTTCAATTGATTGATTTAGTAAAACAGTGGAACAGCCTTCGTGAATCAAAATATCAGAGCAAAGCAACTAGACAAGCTAAATGTACCTACGTGAAATACTACTTTTGGACAGAGAAGCTCTGAATTTTTAGCTGTAAAATTATACAACAAAGTTAATATCAAACAAAAGAAATTCAATCAATAATTGCATTAAGTCCACCAAAACTTGGCTCGAGGAATTAACTGACTAGTATTCTTAAAACAACGTCATAGAAGTTACTGAAAGTACCCTACCCAAACCTTAAAGTTGAAATATAAAAGTCGCTGAAATCCTTTATTCAAAACCTAGTTCTCCTCAGCACAGGATCTCCTAGTGAAGAGTACTATAAAAAAATTCTATAATATATATGCACTTTTTATATTTATACCTTACCTTAAGTGTTAAATTTATGTAGATTTTTTTAAAATTAAAAATTGTTAAGGTTTGGCTTATTCCAATACAATATTTTGTTGTTTTGTTGTTTATTGTTTCTTCACGTTTTAAATTGGTTGTTTCCAATTCAATTATTAATCTCATTAGGTCTAAAACTATTTTGAGGATAACAATTTTATAAGTGAATAAAAATAACACAGATATTGTTCAGAAAATGCCTCCAATTTATTTAATCACTCTCAAAAGTATATCGAATTCATCCATTGTTTTCTTGGCATCTTATTGTGGATTGTGGCTTGATGCTTGTTCGATTTACGGAATATTGGAAGAATTGTTTCATCTGTGTATTGTATTAATGTTATCAACAAATTAATCAGGTAGAGTTCAACTTTAGTTCTTTCTCTTGGGTTTATAACTTTTTGCTTCTCGTACTTTCTTGTCTTATGTACATTATTCCACCTATTAAGGGGAACGGCTGCGGTGCCTGTTTCATACAAAACTGAATTTTGGATTGGAGGCCAAAATACCCATCCAAACTGAATGATTTATTTTTTTAATTAAAGGTACGGATATACGGGTATCTAGTACGGATGAGAAGCATTTTTTTGTTGGTTTTACCTTATGAAATATCGGCCATTAAAGGAATTGATTTTTCGCGATTTCAGAGGCATCTGTAATAATTATTTAGGTACTAACGGTGATTTAAAAAAAGCTTCTTTGGACAATAAAGCTAAATCCCTAGCATAAGATTTAAATGTATTATTAGCACGAAAAATATAAATGTTTTTAATCGTGATATTAAAATGGAAATTCACGAACAAAAATTCATATGTTATTAAATTAAAACGATGCATTGCTTCAAAAGAATGCCCAAAATCTGAGCCAAGCTCTAATTTCGCAACGTGACTAACATTCTTCCAGGAATGTCTCCGGCCCGAGAATGTAACAACTGCAAAACAAGTATTTTAAGATTCAGGGACACACAGACAGACATCCATACATTGGAAAGTACCGAGCAATTGAACACCAGACACCGCATACAGCGCCCAACGTCCAGTGAACAAATTACACGTGCTCAAGGGACATTACACAGGACAGGCTCAATAAAGAGTTCAAGTATCGATCCAAAGCGGGAGAGGAAGTACTTAATAATAAAGTTCAATTGCTTTAGTAAAAACATTGCAACGGTTGCTACAGTGCTGCAGTGTACAGTACTTAGAATGACGCGAAACGTGCAGTTAATAAAGCACGTTACGTGGAATTGCATGAAGATTAGGGCGAGAAAGAGGCGATTAATCCCATGTTAAAATTGAACAAACCATAAATAATTCTTCTACATTAGAAGAGCGTAGGAAAGACTTTGATCTTATTTGCATTTTAAAATTGTATTATTGACTCGCCTTCTTTGTTGCAACTCATTCAGTTCAACATTCCTTGCCGTACACTCAGAACCAATGAATTGCTTTTCCTCAATAAACATTCTACTAATTATGGGTACCATTCTCCACTGTCCATAATGTCGAGATTTGTTAACTCAAGCAAGGCCCTTAAAATTTTTGGTACTAGTCTGAATGATTTTTATAGGATTTTACGAAATCAGAACTCGAAGATTATCATTTAGAATTATTAAAATCGTGGATTCTACTAAAACTATGTTCAGGCTTTGACTTGAATGTTCTCTCAAATGTATATATTTGTCCTCTTTTTGTCATTGCTTCATTCTTGTATTATGTACGTGCTTTTCTTTTTCTGTAGCTCTTGATTATTTCATTTCATGTTACGTATTTTGTGTAATTGGACATTGGTCCGTAAATAAAAAAAAATAAAGATAGCAGGTATTACATTTAATCGTGGTTAGCTTGTCAGTAACTAGATATTTGAAACTGTAAGCGATTGCAGAAATTTCTGTAATCTGTTGGTGTTTAATGATGGTTTGGAATGTTGTAACTGGTGTGATTACCACCGGTGAAGAGATGAATATGTATGTGTAGTTGATGACGGTGGATGTCGTAAGCCGCGGGAAGACAAGCTAAACGATCACAGAGGTTGAGAAATTTTTGTAAGAGTAGGAGATAATTAAAGAAGAAAATAGAAACCTTAACACATGAAATCTGGGATTATCGTGGCATTTTGAGAATCTCTGATTTATGATATTGAAATAAAGGTCGAGCGTTTTAATATCGTCGCCGTCGACCGTTCTTCCCAACTTTTCGAATGATCAATCTGAGTCACCGATCAGCCAAGTGTTCGCTCTGCTTGCCTGTTTCCAAGCATTTTTCATCCTAAAATGTCTATGGAGGTGCCCGCCCACTATAAAATAGTGTCCGCCCATTTTCATAACGGATAAAACAGTAGCCGCCCACTTTTAAGATAATAAAGACCAGAAAATAAAATGTTTTAAGGTAAAATTAACATAGTGAGTTAATATTGTATTTATTATGAATACATATCAATTTATTTAAAAACTAATACATTAACAAACATTTTAATACTTCTCAGACTTCTGTGTTAAAAATGTGTTAGCTGGACTGTTGATAATGTCGCAAAGCACGCGTTCTTTTCGTAAATTTGACATTTGACTTTTTTCGATGAGTGAAAAAACAAGACAAAACGTAGATTATAATTAGTAAAATCTGTTGGGTTCTTGTAAGTTTTATTAAACACACAAAAAACATGTTTTGACATTCGAAAACGGAAATAATTATTTGTCATTCGTAAAGAAGATCGTAAACTAATAATGACATTTGACATTTCGGTGACGTTTGTTCAGTAGGGTTGGGAAGAACGACCGTGTGTGCTGTACTATTACTGTAGCCACATTGCCGAGAAAGGACTAGATTAGACAAAATGCAGCAAAAAATGAGAACCTCGATGGGTATGCACTCTATTCCATTATTCAAATGATTGCTGATTATTATTTAACGACGATTTAATAATACAGATTGTAGCAGCACCCTTGAGGTGATTTTTTACAAAAAACGGCGGTATACTAATCATTCAAATACAATCTCTTGCCAGTTTAAAATAGAAGAAATAGTTAGAGCTAACAAAATTTGAAATTTTTGCACACATTTTGACATACGCGAATATAAAAAAAATATTGATTATGTCAAAACAACAGTTTCGAGTTTAATATTGGGCCATCTACATGTCAAATTTAATAAGTCCTGCCAGATATTAATCAATGAATTAAACATTACTTTGTAATCACCACTTTATGAATATATACACAAAAACATTTTTCGAAAGCGAAGCTTTCTTCATCAGGAATATACAGAATACTAAATAATAATAATGTCAAGTATAGAGAAATGATAAACATAGATAATATACTTTGTATTCACCACTTTATTAATACTCAGATATCTACATGTTTCGAAAGCGATGCGTTCTTCATCAGGAATATACAGAATACTAAAATTAATAATGTCAAGTATAGAGAAATCATAAAAATTAGAACACAATAATGTAAGAATAGACAAATTATAAACATAAACAAAAATTGATTATTGTAGGTAATAGTTAATAAAAACTTAATTAATAAATTATTAAAAAACATTGAATAACACTATTTATATTAGAAATTAAAAAAGAAATTATTTTTATTATTAATATTAATACGAAAATAAATTCAAAAGAAAGGTATTTAAAAAAAAAAAAGATTTTTATTTATATTTAATTGACTCCACTTTTTCTGATTTCTAAAATTTAAAATTTGTCTATTTGTAAACCGGTTGTATGTATATCAAAAGAATTATTGGTTTCCAAAAGAATAGATATTTGGAGTTCAACATGAATAAAAAATACTTAGAAAAACTTTAAAGCCCAATATTTTTAAAACCATTTCTAGAGCTATTTACAAAGCCAGAATATAACGCTAAAGTATATTTGAAATGCATAAAAGTACCTAGCTACGGAGCAGTTATAAATAGATACATGAAATGAAACCAATGAACGGACATAAAAAGCCGAATCATTTTCGGAACTGAAGGAATCGCTTCCTTTCTATCATATGGTATTTTAAGCTTCCGTCCTTAAAAATAGCGTTTTAAAATAAGTACCTTTGTAAACATTAAAGTGGGTACTTTAAATAATGTACTTTCACAAAAAGGTTAGGCATGCAAATGTCGCCAGGCACAATCTTTTTTTTTTCTTCTTTTTAGTACTTTCATACAAAAGATTTTGAGGCCATACATAGCTCACGATCCAACAAAGGTCTCAAAGTCATAACCGAGTCTGAAACTTTCGCTTAGTCACCGAAATAACGCGAAATATAACGTTGTATTCGGCACTAAACGTCGCCATTTTTCCAACAACGGAAAGTTAAACGCCTTTGCCAATAATGGAAGTTTTCATAAACAACTCAACTCATATTCAGCCTTATTTCAATACGGAACGAACGTGTAAAAATGCAGTAAAGTTTGGTCGACGATGATAAAAGCGAAGTGATTAAAAACTCTCCATGGAAATGCAAAATGATTTATTCGTTATACAATTTTATAGGACACTAATTAACAACAGTAATATGCATTTCTGTGTCAGTGCTATGAGTCACGAGTCACAAGGACTTATCATCCGTTTTGGTAGAGTTCACTGTCGAAACTATGCAATAATAAATTTGCCAACCACCTAGTGGAAACAGACCACATTAAAAAAATACAGGCACTAGTTTACTACATAGAAATGGAATAGGCATTAGACTAGATAACTTAGAAGCATTCGAGATAAGGAAAGCCAAAAACACCAATAATAGACTCGATAATAGTCAAATAAATTTAAATAAAAGTTCAATACTTAAAATATTCCATACCTCCCCTGTACGATACCTGCTTCCCCACCAAATTGCTTAGCTAGGCTAGCCGGTTAGTGCTTACTTAGTCATTTAAATAATAAGAAAAAAATTCACGCATCGGTGCACAAATGCGTGCACAGCCCGCCACACCGTAAATAACTGAATGTGTGTAAAAAAAAGTATATATCTATTAAAAACTTCTTCATAAAAAATAATATTTCTAACAAATACCAACTCTCCTTCAACCGGTAGAAAACGAGGATAAAATAGCAACTATAAAAATCAATGTTCTCTAAGCTTAAATTTTCTAATAAAACTGTGTTCATCTGAAGCGACCTGCCAGGTAAGTATGTTTTTCTGTATCTGTTTGTACATAATTAGATAGAGAATAGGAAGTATTATTTGTCCAGCGCCCCTGAGGTGATTTTTCACAAACACGAAAACGATATACAAATCATTCAATTATTATTATAATTTTTATTACCGGGCCCTTTACTTGCTCGATTTTATCAATATATAACAAAAGTTCATAGATGAGTAGTCTATTGCCCTGAAGAAGCTACGGTAGTAGCGAAACCCGGTCGGCAAGAAGCATATAACAAATAAAAGTGATGTAAACAAAGTTATTGTTTCATTTTAAAATAAATTACTTGCCCAAGTAACACAAAGACAAGGTGCTTGGCGTTATTATAACCTATGAATTGTCCTGTTTTCTTAGCTGTGAACACAACAACACACGACAGAGTGATTCGTCGTAGACAGCTTTTTTAAAAGAAAGTTCACTAAAGGTCATAAACGATCAATAATTGTTCTTTCTAAAAATGTTTTAATTTAAAAAAAGTTAAGTAAACTATGAATTAATGAATAATATTGTAGGATTAAAAATTCAAGATAAAGATTACCGAAAAACTGGTTAAGACCAAAAATAATTATTAAAAAATATGAGTAATTCGTAATAAAAATGGTTCTTCCTGTAAAAAAAATGTTGTGTTGATTAGGTTAACGATTGAATAAAAACAGGTTAAGGGATAAGGAGTCGTTCACGACCGAGCCATTAATGTGTCGTCTCATTTTTATGAGCCGTGAGCGTAAATTGTACCACGGTTTAATTAAACTGTGACTCTTTTTGACAAACTTTGAAACCACTTAAGACTGTTAGTTATCTAAAACATGTCTCAGATGTTCGATAGCAATCTTGCGCATTTCTACAATGAGGCATCTTTAAATATCCTTTGATATAATTTGTTTATATGAAATCATCAGAGAGAAAAGAATAATTACCGCGTTTATACGTGTTTAGACACTGTACATTACGTAAACGGCGCCTGACAGTCTGGCATCTGGACGTTATGTACCTACACCTATACGCTGGGAGCGGTAGGAGCTGGGAGTCGTATGAACTGGAAAAAGAGCTCAGGAACTGGGAGTCGGCTCTCGATATGTGCTGGCTCTTAAATGAGCCGTCGTTCAATTGAGTCGTACTAAAATATTGAGCTGATACCGTGACTCACGCTCTTAACAAAATGAGTCATGACCCTGACCCATCGCTAGAACAAAGGCCATTGCGAATGAAAGCAAAAGTTTAAATGAAATAAATTCACGATCATCCTCCACCCAAGTGCAAGAAATTAAGCAATTTTAGCGGTATATTTATATGTGACAACACCGTAATAGTGTCGGTAAAAGCCAGAAAATCTAGTTTTATCTTGACAAACGACACATGTCTCGTCCTTTTTCAAAGGCGGAAGGCAACAGGGTTAATTCTTTAGGTAGGTGTTTTTAATAAAGAAGCTACAAACCTTAAAATTTATGGTGGGTACGTAAGTACGTGCTCTTAATCTAAGCACAACTTGTACTTAAAAGGGAGTACGTACGTTTCACGAGAGAGATTTGTCCGACTGCTAACAGAGTGTCTAACCCACTGAAGTACCAACCACCACAATATATTTTTTTAAATGAGTACCGTACAAGATTCTTAATTGTCCGGAGTCAGGGAGGCGATTTTACTACAATTATGGGGATTGATGAGGCTGAAGGAGATGGGAAAGAATAATTTGATCAGAGAAAGTGCCTGGATATTTACATAATAATAATAACATTTATTTGTTAATTAGTTATTTCACATATTTTTGTTAATGCAGCTATACATTCCTGAGATCAGAGTGCAACTGGTTTTCAGCAGTGACTCTAGAAATCAAATAAAGTTACATATCTCATATAAAATGTCAGACCTAGTTGTATTATATAGAATAATTAACAACCTAATTGACAGCCCTGCCATCCTCGCCAATAAATTAAATTAAATACCGTCGAGGAACACAAGACAAACCGTCAGATTTTTCTGCAACGATTACACAACCAACTATCAGTCTCATTTATTAACCAATATGATGCATTATATAGGCAACAGGTTTGGAGGTGTTATTGATGTATTTGCTAACTCCATTTCTACAGTAAAGCGTCATCTATACCAGTACTTTCATGAATCCTACAATATTTAGTATTGGGTAATGTAGGGTTAATGATTTGTGTTATAATATGATCTCGGTATTCTATTTTATGTCACTGTTACTCGTTTGAAAAAGATTGTTCATTATTTTACGATTTAGAATCTCTTTGTACTTGTAATATTTGATAGCTCTTTATATTATGTTCTAAAATCCATGTAAAAACCCAGATGGGCGTATAATCAAATAAATAAAATTGATACAAAAAAATTATTAATGTATAAATGTAAAAACAAAAATTACAAAATCACTAACACAAGTACTATCCATATTTCATTAGTTTGTATCAATTATGACTGGCTGTACTCCTAGAAGCACTGCAGCGATGTCGATACTCGAATAGATAGTGATATTTCATTCTAAAGTTTTGTTGAGGAGGCTGTAACCACCCTCAAATACATATCTGGTCATTGAGCATGGCTAAAGCCATTTCAATCTGTGTTTTGAGAAACCACAAAATATTGCAAAATCACCAGATAGTAGAAAGAGTCTACCCCTGAATTTTACAATAAATTTCAACACAATTTTTTAAATTTTTTGTTCATTTTACTTTTTTATTTTTATTTATTAAGCTATACAATATTAATGTAATAAAAGTGTTATGGTATTGTGCCTGTCTTATTAAGATAACCTGTGTCGAGAGCAGGCAAAGTTTACAGTGAACAGTGTTTACAGAGTTTCCAATGTTTACAATGTTTACAAAGTTTACAAAGTTTACAAAGTTTACAAAGTTTACAAAGTTTACAAAGTTTACAAAGTTTACAAAGTTTACAAAGTTTACAAAGGTTACAAAGTTTACAAAGTTTATAACTTACAGCATAATGTTTTGATAAAAGTTTTAAGCGACAATTGAACATTGTATCATGCTTATAGGGTTGTTTTAAAAAAAAAAAGAATTTTTGTCTGTCTTGGCTAGTGATCCAAATCTTGATGTCGAATTTATATTTATCGTAATTTGTGTTCCGTCTAGTGGCCATTGGAATTAGTTAAATAACAAAAATAGCGTGCTTACCCTGCGGGGGTAAAGGCGCAGGTGATGGTTCTTTTACAGTAACTCTTGACATGACCCGACTCAAAAATCATTTGATCGTGCGATATCCTCTTGGGTGATTCTCGGCTCGCTTCTTCCGCCTGCTATATATCTCCCGGGACTCCTTTCTCCGTTCATGTTGCCCCACATGTCCAAACCACAAGAGCTCCATTATTAAACATGTTCACTAATCATTACGTTTACGTCAGCCTTGCATTATTTCCAAACCTCCTCTTTCGTAATACGGTCCTAAACGGTTTTACCACAAATATGCCCAAGGCAGTGGCGTCATTGAATATTTGTAAATGGCTACTTCATTGTCATCTTTCGTGATTATTGTGGCCAACTGAACAAATGGGCGTCAAAGTTTACCAAATCACGGAAAAATACATATAAGTAAACTTTCTAAACATTGCAAACTTTGTAAACTTAGTAGACGTTGTAAACTTTGTAACCTTTGTAAACATTGTAAACTTTGTCAACTTTGTCAAATATGTAAACTTTTCAAACTCTGTAAACTTGTAAACTGTAAATTGCAAACTGTAAACTTTGCCTGTTCTCAACACAGATTCTCACAGTGAGACAGGAACAGTACCATACTCTTTTATAACATTAAGATTGTATGGATGAATAAATAAAATTTAAAAAAATTATAAACTAAACGTAATACGCGCTCACAGATGGCGCTAATTTAAATATTTTAGAAGAAAAATATTTTAGCAGGCAATGCTTTTAAATATTTAAATGAATTCTTTGTTGGCGGGTATATGGAATATGAAATAAATAAATTATTTTTGTAACTTTAAAACTTCAAGTCCTTCAAGAAACCCATAAAAATACGATGTATTATTGCAACACTCACATATAGAGTACTTTTATGGTTCATATGCCGTATGTACAGTACACCCATCAACAAATAATTCATCTCAATATTTAAAAGCAATACGTCCTAAAATTAGCGCCATCTGTGAGCTCGTATGGAATTTGTCGTATATTTCTATTGTCATAAAAATTTGGCTCTTTTTTTATGTAGGCAGAAAGCTAATTTGATTTATTTGTTCAATTAATCTAATTATCGGACCAATTTCACGTAATTCTACCGAACTAACTAGCGCAGCTGTCAAACAACTGTCAAATTAGTCTCTCATTAGGCCGCGAACCTGTATCATCCGTGTATTTATTTATCTACGGGCCCACTGTGTATTTATGATTGCGTAACGTAACGATCTAGACTTGGACAGAAAACTACATAATGATGATTTGCTTAAGAGAGTCAAAGAATTTTACTCAGAAGAATTAATCTCTATATATAAAAATGAATGTTTGTTTGTGTGTCCTCGATTTTCTCAAAAATTACTTTACCGGTTTCGCTGAATATAGCACAGGTTGTTCTTATTAGTTCCGGGTAAGGTTTAGAGAGTAGTTTTAATGAAATCCAATACGTAAGACTGTTGCTATAACGTTTTGAAATTAGTATGAAAAACATTGAACCCGCCGTGTTGTATTGTGGTTAGCCAATAGATATACCACTCTGGTTAGCCACAGATTACATATTCAAAAGGTTTGTTTGGGTAGAATATTTTCGAAATGAAAAAAAACACAATTAGGTACCTACCTATTTACGAACTATTGTATATTATTTAGATATGTTTTAAAAAAAAAATTCGAAATGAAATAAAATTTTCAAATTAATGTTTCTTTGTTTCTTTGTTTAGAGACAGTAATAGTCGTTACAAGGCATTACTTTCGCTGTCAAATCAGTCATGGCAACCAAACGACAAGCAAGAATTCTCAACTACATAATTGCATCAAAAAATAAAATCCCGAGCAAGGCACATCATCAGTTAGATACTAATAAATAGTCCATAAAATTTGTTGAAACCAGTTTGTATTTTGTAACCAAAAAAAACCTTATTACTTTAGAGTTATAGGAATGCTATGTTTTCAATTTAAAACCAAACAAAATATACATATTTTCATATGAAGCGGTAACTTTGTGATGTAACATTGTAATTTACATGACTTTTAATTTTCTTACTTATTGCCGGCCGGGTTTTGCTACTACCGCAGCTTCTTCAGGGCATTCTAAACTAAAGCTCAAAACAGTGGACTCCCAAATGGGCTTCAAAAATGTAGCTCTACTGATACAGCCATATATAGTAAGAAACTAACAATCGAATATTATAAAGCCCGAAAAACTACGGCATTCGCATGCTTCCTAGACTGGAGCAAAGCCTTTGACAGGGTTAGTCATAATAAGTTGTGGAAAAAACAGACCGAACGACAAGTACCACCGCAAATTATTAATATATTGAGTACATGGTACAACCATGTTTGGTGACCAGATCTGAATAGCCAGGTATTTTCCCCACCTTGCTCACTCTCTTCTCCTTCCCGTCCCCAGCCTCGCAACATTCCCCAATTGGGGATGCCGTAGTCTCTCTGGCTCCAAACGGTTGGGAGCAGTAGGGACTCTTGTGCGGTATTCATATAAAAAAAGTTGTTTAAAATAAAGTGTTCAATTTTAAAATTTGTATTATTTATTTAAAAACAACGAAACAAAGTGAATGTGTGACTATTGAAAAAATATAATTATTTGAGTTTAAAATAAATGTTTTCAATTTGAACAATATTACGAGTCAAGAGGAAGCAGGGAGAGAAAACAGAAGAGGAAGGAAATTCCGATTAATCGAATGGGAATTGGTCGAGAACCCATAAAAAAGGTGGATAATGAAATTCGGGGTCCCTTCTTTGTTTTTGGAAATGAATATTATCATCGGGTCCGAGGGATCTAATGAAAATGTCCATCGATTATTTAAATATTTCAGACTACGATATTTCGATTAAATCTACCCAACACTTCGATTGCTTTGGAATGATGCTAAAATATATTTTTTTATTAGTAATTTAAGGCCCAAATGTACAGACTTGGATCACGAAATATGCACACACCGCATTTCTTGTGTTCTCTTTATTGTATGATTTGGTATTTTAGATTGAAATCACTTTCAATGCGAAGGCAATACTCCGAACGAACATACATTAGAGATTTGCTGTGATAATAACTTGAGTAGGGGTAGGGGTGGGGTAGGGTAGGATAGGATAGGGTAGGAGTAAAATAGTGGTTTTTTTTTCATTTTATCAATTTAATTTATTTTTTTTGCCACTCACTCCTTGCTTCATCCACATTACAACACATATTCAAAATATACACAAACCAATTAGTTGTACGCAACGGGCGAAAGCTAGTAATTTATGTTCTTGTTTTAAATAGTTGAGATTCGTAAAGAATGCAAGGCTGATGTAAGCGTAGTGATCAAGATTTAAAAAAGGGACGCTTAGATGGTTTGGGCATGTAGAGCGAAAGAACGAAGAAAGGAGTGTAAGGAGAATATATGACGCGAATGTGAATGGAAGAAGAAGCCGGGGACGACCGAGGAAGACATGGCACGATCAAGTGAATCAAATACTTGAGTCGGGCCATGTCAGAAGTCGGAATAACAGAAGATAATGCATGAGGCGTTGTATGAAAGTGAATGATGCAAGAAGTGTATGCCAAGATCGAGTTGTTTGGCGTTCCGTCCTCTGTGCCTACCCCTGCGGGGAAACGGCGTGATGGTTAGTTAATTAGTTAGTTCTCTTAAATACATATCCATTCGTGTATATATACCTAAAGTAATTGACGTTCGCGACATTGTAAATAAAAATAAATATTTTCAACCGTAAATTATAATCGAAAATCTCAAATAAAATAATGTTTCAAATAAATACCTACTCTTCTTTTGCCAATAAATTTCTAATAAATATAATATCAATGACAAACAGGATTTTAACAGTGCGCCTATCATCATGCTCCCTTGAGGTGATTTTCCCACGAAAACGGCGCTATAGAAGTAATTCAATTATTATTATTATTCATGCAATGCGCAGTGTTTTCTAATATTGTGTCCTGTGCGTGGAAAATCATATATTCTCAAGCGAAAAAAAAACGTAATTTAACGTTTTAATCTGTAGTGACCTACCAGATAAGTATGTTTCTGTATCTGTTTGTACATAATAAGATAAACCCTAGCAAGTAGTATTTATACAGCGCCCTTGAGGTGATTTTTCACAAAAACGGCGCTATACAAGTCATCCCAGTATTATTATTATTACATGTATCGAAATCATCGATCCTTCACTAAATATTAACCAAGCCATGTCAAAACGTAGATTCCTGAAATTATTTCAGCGGGACCTTTGCTTTACTTTTGGAAGCTTTACAAAAATTATTTCAACCTTAAGAAATGAAAAGGATATAAAGGATTATAATGCGAAACCGAAATGAAAGAATTTTTTCCAATTTCCAAACAAATCCAAGGAAATCTAAAAAGATTACGCCGGGTTTCCTTTGTTCGAGGAAGGCGATATTGAAGCCTTGAACGCGGGAATCCGGTTTCCAAATGGAAAATAAAACAACGAGTGAATAAAAACGAAATTCATATTTCACGGAGTAAAGTTGTACATAAATAATGTAGATGCATAGTACGCCGTACTTGTAGGTTTCTCATTATCATACACTAAATAAAACGCCGTTAGCGAGATGGCAAAACAACAAAATTGAAAAAAGTTTTATATTCTTTCAACTGAAAATTGAATCGTTTATTATTACCACAAAGACATTATGGTAGTTTTTAATTGCATTAATAGTATAGTAATTATTTCACATGCAGGTTTTAGTCATTTTTGGTAAATCTATAGAACTGCTCGAGTAAATCTGGCTTCAAGAAACTGGACGTCTTGTATAGGACTAGCAGATTCTTCAATAGCGAGCAACTGCTAATCCTACACAAATCTCAAGTACGTCCAACAGTTGAATTTGGAAGTCGCCTCTGGGCTGGAGCTCCCAAATACTTGTTAAACCTGCATGATTCGGCGCAAATGAGGACGTTTCGTCTGATTGAAAATCCGTTGTTAACAGACCTACTGCCATCTCTGATGCGCAGACGCAATGTAAGTAGGTTGAGTCTGTTCTACAGATATTTCAATGGAGCCTGCTCGAAGGAGCTAGCGGCGAAAAAATTTACTTTGTATTCACCGCTTTATTGATATTCACAGATATCTACATGTTTCGAAGGGATGCTTTCTTCGTCAGGAATATATAGAATACTAAAAACAATAATGTCAAGTAGACAAATGAAAAAAATAGAACACAATAGAAAAATTATAAAATAAACAAAAATTGATTAGAGTAGATAGGTAATTAATTCAAAATTGAATAACAAATCCATATAAAAAAATAAAAATAAATCATTTTTATTATTAACAACAATATGAAAATAAATTACTTAACTAGTTTAATCAATTTTTGTTTATGTTTATAATTTGTCTCTTCTTACATTATTGTGTTCTATTTTTATCATTTCTATAATTGACATTATTATTTTTTAGTATCCTTCATGCCCTGATGAGGAAAGCTACGCTTTCGAAACGTGGTGATATGAATAAAGTGTTGACTACAAAGTAATTTTTAATAATTTTTAATAATATTTATATTCTTGGTCATTACTTGACATTATCAGTTTTAGTATTCTATATATTCCTGATGAAGAAAGCATCGCTTTCTAAACATGTAGATATCTGTGTATTTTAATGAAGTGGTGAATAAAAAGTATTTCTTTTATTCATTTTTCTTATCTTACATTAAAGAGGCGTGCCGATACATTCGCGTGTTGAATTTACGTGGAACCGACATTTCATGTAGGTTTAATTGGTATTTTCTTTCAAATGTAGCTCATACCAAGCTGAAACATGATATTTAGGCAATTCGATTCTGAGAAAAAACATTTAAGAGCTCCTGTCTAATAATTGTCATTTTTGTTAATAAGGAACTCCAGTCTAATTTTTTTAAATTTTTTTTTTAACAAAAACGTTTAAACTTAAATTCCAGTATATTTAGTTTTTTCTAAATTTAATTTTCAAGGTCAAAATAATTTTCACAGTTTCAATTTTTCACAGTCCGCCAAAACGCTCAAAATCTAGGGCCGGGCGGTTTTGATCAGTTTTTGGGGTTAGAATGTCAAATGTCAAAACAAGGATGAGCTTTACCGTACATAATTGTACATTATATTCATGGTAAACCATAACTAAACATAAGTAATAAAACTATGTACCCTTTTAGAAACTTTAACTCGAAGAATAATAATAGCATTGACCATTAACATTATCATAATATTCGTATTTTTTATAATTGGTTTGATCATGAATACTCTAATTTATTTCATGATTAATAGTAGATTACATTGAACAACAATTATAAAAGTTAAAGTCACACAAATTAGGTTAATTTTTTGCAAAAACTAAAAAAAATACATAAAAATACAAAACAAAATTGAAAAAATATAGTTTTTCATGCTAATTCAAAAACAGAATGCTCATATGACGTCATATGTTGCAAATGCAATGGTACCAACATAAGACGGAGTTTTGATGAGCTGATTATTTATCCCCTTTGAGATAACGATTTTTAAATTCCACTTCTAATTATATAGAAAGTTATATATTCGGAATCGGCGTTTGCTGATCTATATGAATATATATTTTTAAAGTCATTATATTATTCACTGGAGTATCGTACTATTTTTAAATTTGACGTTCTGGTCGATGAAATTACTTGAACTCGAGCATTGTTCTAATGCCTTGTAATGTTTAAGTATGTTACTTGATCCCATACATTCTGAATGGCGCATCCGAGACATGTTATTACGTCCTGAGATGCGGTCCTGAGCCGGAGGGCTGGGGTAGAAGTATGGTGAGTGTTGCCGTTGGCTGCAGCATCACTTATACGTGGAATTTAATTACTTGTCGTTATTCAAAAACGGATCACAGGGCTACTCAAAACAGCTTATTAAAAAAAAATTAATACCAAAGAAGAGTCTCTATTGCCGGGGACAATTGTTGTACATCCACAAAAAAGCGTTTATTGTAATAATCATTTATACAGCGCCACCTCAAGTGTGCTTAAACTAACGGCCGTTCTTCTCAACCCTACTGGGCAGCTGTTGAGCCGAAATTTTGCCTCAACAGTGTTCAAATGCACAAAAACGCTCATCCCAACGAAATCCCGATAAAATTTACGATCAATTTAAGATATCGATTTCTGTGGATTAAGTTCCCCTAAACAGAGGACTAGTTATAAAAAGTGTCAACAGGCTGAAAAAATGTCAGTGGAATGTCAAACGTCATCAATTGTACGCGATCGATTTATCGCGACTCAAATATTGAATGAGAAATATTAATTTTCGTTTTCAAACTTCCAAACATGTTTTTGTATGTTTTAAATAAAACTGAAGCGAACCAAACTTATTTCACTACTTATAAGCTACGTTTCGTCCTGTTTTTCACGAAAGGGAAAACTCAAATGTACGTATATGAAAGTGGGCGGGCACTGTTTTATAGTCAATGGAAGTGAGCGGGCACCTCCATAGACCATTCAGGATAAAAAAAAATTATTGGAAAAGGGCAAACAAAGCGAATGCGCAACAAAACACTTGGCTGATCAGCGTCTCAGATTAATCATTCGAAAAGTTGGAAAGAAAGGCCGTAAATAACCCTGATTTAGAAATTAATGATCATTGTAAGGATTAACGTAATTGTAAAATTATGTGTTGATTGATTAAAGTTGAATGCATTCATATTTAATATAACGGAAATCAAATGAGCATGTGTTAGGATCTCTGATTAATGAAGAGACTCACCAAACGTAAAAAGGAGTTGAATTATTTACAGAATGGTTATAAAAACTTATGATTAAATCTATACAATGTAAATTAGAACATGAGATAACAAATAATATGAATTGAATACAGAACAAATAGAGATAATCTAATCTAACCGAATAACAGGAAGAGAATGATTCCATCGAGGAAAACCGGCGATGTATGATATGATATGTAGATGTCACTACTGTCGCCGTTCTGCAGGTGTTTGACGGATGCCGAAATAGTAATTCATAGTAACCAGTTCAGAAGGAAGAAGCTGGTAGCTGAAATAACATAATAATGAGATAAATCATACATAACGGAAATGTACGTATATTAAAAAGATAGTATTAAAGTATTGATAAATAGCACACTTACTTACAACAAACATCTAATATTAATATGAGTAGAAATTTGGCAGGTATATTATATTTCACATTGTTCCGATATGGGAACACTGCGTGTGTACGAGTATATTAACATATTGAAAATTGTGGAGGAAGTAGTGGTAACAAAATGAGGAACGGAAGGTTGGGTAGGTACTTGTCCATTCAGATCTCGCTACAAAATATAGATATAGCTATTTCAAGCAACTGGGGTGATACAGTTTATTTATTTGTTGTTTATTAGGAGCATTTAATAGAGTGATAACAAAGAATACATGTTGAAAAAAGCAAAATAAAAGTAGGGTCACCAATCCATTTACAAAATAGTATCATGTGTTGAGTATTGGAAACAAAAATAAATGATTATATTACACTATAAAGCAAAGAAGAGAAAAAAATTAGTAACAAGCACATTATCAAGGATTAATAACAACATAAAGTGAAGATGCCATTTAAGAGGAACGACTGCGCGGCCTGTTTCATACAAAACTTAATTTTGGATTTGAGGCCAAAATACCCACCCAAACTAAATGATTTTTTTTATAAAATTAAAGGTATAGTAAATATCTAGTACGGATTGGAAGTATTTTATTTTTTATGTGTTAAATTATGAAATATAGGCCATTGAAGAAATCAATTTTTCATGATTTTAGAGGCAACTTCGGAAATTATTTGCGGGTTAACGGTAGTTTTGTATAATTTGTCAGATTTGCTATGTAAACATGATTAAATAAAAATAAAAATAAAATTTTTAATCTTAAAAACATTTTTTCGGGTCGATTGGTTTAAATTATGTACGGCAAATTTGTATTCCAAAGTAAATTGGTCATTTTAAATTTAAATTTAAGTCCATAATTATGCTGATTTTGACAATTTTTAATTTTATATTTCATTATAATTAAATTAATGACCAAATAATTGCCAAAGTTGTAACTAAAATCGTGAAAAACTTATTTCTTTAATGGCCTATATTTCATAATTTAAAAAATAAATAAATAAAATGCTTCTAACCCGTACTAGGTATTTTATAAACCTTTTGATTTAAAACAAAATTATTCGGTTTGGGTGAGTATTTTGTATGAAACAGGTCGCGCAGCCGTTCCCCTTAAGATTTGTTCAAGTCATTAGTTACCAATCACAAGATGTAGAATCAAGATTGATAGATTTCAACACTGTTACAAGTGATTTATTAAACATTAACTATTCACCAATTAAAGCGAGAATCAAGACGCTGAGCGGGTGTGTTAAACAAGTGCCAGGGCGGGAGAGAATGCCACGAGAGACGGGCTGTCAGCC